>JABCMJ010033091.1:0-18469 GCA_014822125.1 Arbutus unedo | reverse complement strand
GTTTACGTCCAAACAGTACTTAACTATTTTTTCAACCTTTCAAACTCCTGTAGAAAATTCCGTCTTAAAATTCTGCTTGTTTTGACGTAAAGTATTTTTTCCTATAAAAAACATTTATAGGTAAAATGTCCAAAGCACGAATATGTATCCAAAAGCACGTCTATTTAGAATAAATTCTTAAAATAAATCAAAACTCATACTACAATATAATTGAGAGTAAATTTAATTTAAATTTAAATTTAAATTTAGATCGTATGTTAAGAATATGAGAATGGAATATGTATTGTGTGAGAAAAAGGGTACCGTTTTAAGTTTTAAATAAAACATTCCTTGTGTGCAAAAAAGAATACTATCTATTTTGCGTACTTATTTTTTTATCTATGTATTTCAACTCTATTCTCTGTTTTTGTGATCCATCCAATTTAGCTTAATCAATTTTGAAAAAATGAATTTGTATTGTACACATGGTGACAACATACTAATGACGTAGAATAACTATTAACGATTTTATGTACTAATTTATTTTGATAAATTATTAAGCTCTTGCAAAAAAACATTAGTGAAAAAAATTTCTAAAAATTATTTTTAATAAATTATCTATAATTAATATCTCATCGACCCATGAATATATATATACATTGTTATTGACAAAGTGAAAAAGAATAGGGAAATAAAAAATTTCGCTCACCGGAAACAATTAGTTTTTTATTAAAAGAATAAAAAAATTGTTAATAAAAGACAAAATCAATGAAAGAAATATATTGGAGATAGAATATGAAAATAAAAAAACAACAATTTTTTTTTTTAGATTTGTCTAGTAAGAATGGACTAGCTACATATAGCTAGTGAAATTGTTTTGAGCCAAATTAATTAGCCTAATAAAAAACGAGTTGAAAATTGAAAAAAATTGTTTGACTAACTGTTATTGCTAATGAAATACATGTAGCTAGTAAGTTGAAAATGCTCTTAAAAGCAAAATTAATTTTATGAATGTTTTGATTTTTTCTTTTAGATGCAACTTTCTAAAGCATTTCTGAATATTGTTGTCTACATGTACTGCACACATGGATCCAATAGTGTCGGATACATTTGTATCTGGTCTGTGTCTGTAAGTCTGTGTACATAGTATTACTCTACTGCATAATACTACGTAATCATTCTGACCTCAGAATCTAGGGTGTTTGTGGAAATTAAGGAAAGATACAGTAATGATAATTGTCTTTTCTTTCTAGATGGGTTCTTAATTTGGGAAAGAATTCGGGAAAGACACACTCTCTGAGGACTGACATCATGAAAAATCTAGCGGGGAGGGTAGAAACAATGAGGAGAGATTAACTACTAAAGCCATTAGTAAAGCCATTGTAATTGCAAAACTCACACACCCAGATGCCTTCTTCTTGTTGACAATGTGTTGTGGGAAAGTTACTAGAAATGGGATTTACCATAGCAAGGAATAAAATGAACAAAAAGTCCAGGAACACATATTTCTAACACATGCAGACACAAATATATCAAAAACTGTTAGATGTGTATAGATCTACGTACATCTAACAGTTTAAGACACGTCTGTATTTGAAACGTCTTTGTTCCTAACATTACTCTAAAATGTACACTACACAGAAGGAAAGAATTCTGAAACTCACAAATGTAGCTACAGAGGTGGATTCATACAAAAGGCTTGATTGCTTCCACCAAATGTCTAACTTATGCTTCCAAGTTTCTTATCATTGACAACATGCATCTCACATTTAAAAGATTCACCAAATCTATTTCCACACGACACTTGTAAGGGATACAACAAGAGACATAACAGCAGGCAATGAGAGGCCGTGCCATGCTCTTCGGAAAATAATAAAATCTAAACAGTCGCGCAATAGTCTGCATAAAATCAGATTACATAGATGACACAGCAGACATGGATTAACAGCGAACCGAGCCGAGCAGTGATTGCGCTGTGTCGGTCCGCCACATACAATATACGGACTACCCAGTTGTATGAATAACAGACCAGCAGCATTTCACCCAAAAGGAATAAGCTTTACATCCTTTAAGAGGCAAATGTAGACTTGATCAGAGAGGCACACAACACATACACCAATGTAGAGGCTAGGTTGCTCCTTCCTCTCTCAGAAAATTATCCATAGACAGGGTCGCTGGACAGGAGCCCATCAGCGGCTTAGACCCTCGCCAGGAGCCAATCAGTACTGAAAGAAACTCTCAGAAGAATTGCAAGGACATGTAACACCACTAAAGAGTGACCCACCAAAAAGCAAATTAGGATCAAGATGATTCCATCTGCATTTTGTCTTGGATTTGAACTTTACTACTTTTTTCTCCCTTTTCTCCCCCATCTTTTCCACGAACTAGCCAAAGCAGCCAAGAAAGTCCATTCAAAGGATCAGCAAAAGCCGACTACAGAACCAAGAGGCAACAACGGGAGAAAAAGAGAGATCATGATCCTTAAAAAAGACTCACAAAACTTGTAGAGGTCGTGATATTTGAAGCTTCACCAGGAACATATAATAACATAAAGAATGACCCCCATAGAAGTGCATTTTATTACTGGATGATTCCATCTGCTTTTTCCTTTAAATATTCCCTTGAACTTTTTTTTTTACTGCCTTTTCTCCCTACTTTTCTCCACAAACAATGAACCCGGACTACCAAAGCTGCTACAAAAGTCCATCCAAAGGACCAACCAATGAAGACAATACAGAATCAAGAGGCAACAATGAGACAAAAAGAGACCAATAATCTCAAGCAGCAGCCTAATATCCTCTCAATAGATATCTGGATAACTCCCTGAACACGAAAACCATAAACCGTAAAAATATCGTTCTCTAGCCATGATAACAGGAGGTATAACTCAGGTCCTGGAGCCCACCATTTTCAGAAAGACCATCATTTCCATCTTTCCTATCTGGAGAATTAAGTAACTGCTGAGAGCAATCTGAACAAAGCCACTCCAGACAAAATGTTTCTTCATACTCATTGTCATTGATGCAGTGACCACACTGAACACACCGCGGTATGCAAAGCCTACAAGCCCTACACTTTTGTGCAGCACCCCCTCCTCTCTCTTGACAACCCTCAGCTGGGCAATCATAGACAAGCCTAAGTTTCTGGCATCTTGGGCATATTTCAATATCGATAGCGCGCTCATCGTCACACAACAGATAGAGGTTTCCCCTGTGATAGAAATGAGGCTTGTGATTGTTCTGCTGATTGTTGTGGATATCAGCACCTAATAATAACTTCAACTGTTCGAAATGCTCATCGGTTACACCGTAAAGCCCTCCGATTCTGAGATGCTTTATACCTGGTGCCCCCTTGCACTTGAAAGCCTTTAGATTATTTACGATGCCCTCAATGCTGAGTCTTGTACATCCGGGAACACACAGCTGCATGGGAGCAAGAAAACTGTTAACGGCTAATATCAAATCTCAAAGCACTATTAGTCTATTACTAACAATGTAGAGCATTGAAAAAGTAATCCATACTCCAAAAAAAAAGACGAAAATAAATGCACAAAATTAAGGGCATCATCCTTGAGAACTTGAAAATGCTGGTGCTTCCAATTCACACAAGGAAGTCTACTGCAGGTGCAGGGGTAGAAATGCTAGAGAGTCTTATCAAGACATGCATACAGCATGACAGTTGATTCGACACTCCCAAATAACTAGACAAAACCTACAAACCAACCACATTGCTGGTTCAACCTTCAAGAGTTTCATAACATGGGCAGTGCTCAAGGTCATCGTATTTTGGACATTAATGGCCCATTGATAAATCCAATAAATGAGTTAGCTTTAGACCTCCTGAGCCACAGTTTTTACCAAAAGGACATCAACCTCTATATGCAATATGCTTCCACTATGCTGAGAGAGAACTAAACCAGTTTCAATGGAGTTTTTCATCGTATGTTACGCATTCACATCACAAAATCACTGGTGTCACACAAGGTCACGAACTAGTACGCAAAGGTGGTGCTTTTAACATTCTTCATAACCCAAGGAAGCAAATTTTAAACCATGCAATTTCAATATTGATGACGCCCTCAAAAGCAAGGTCCTTTTATGGCCAGCTCCAGAGAGTCAAAGGAACATTTGAGGAAAGAGCAGCATGATCCAGCCCAGACAGATGAAACTAGATCAACAGAAAGATTCAAGTTTGATGAAATATTAAGCATCACAGAAGACTTAAATTAAGGACTTCAAGTCCTTGAACAAGCCAGATGCTGTTCATGGATCACACATACGGCCATCAACAATCAAGCCAATAGTCATTGCAACAAGATCAGCCCCAAGCGAGGAATCAATCAGCCGTATCAAATATATTCATTGAAGGGAACAGATGTAAAATGATACGAATACTAAAACAGGTTCGGAAACAGATTTGAGAGCTACTATTGATAAGATAATGAAATACTGACCTTGGTCAACCTAAGGTTACTCTCAAGCACGCGCTTCAGACCGTCGTCAGTGATCCTTGGGCACTCCACCAAGCTCAAGCACTGCAGGTTACCTTGTGCCCTGCTAGTTAATTGAAAGAGAACATCATCGGTGATTCTCTCATTCAAGGGCTGATCAATGTGGATACTCCTCCACAAAAGGGTTTCACTTCGAACAGTTGAATGCAAATATTTACAAACCCTGTCCACCGAAAGAATATCCCTGACACCCAGAAAACCAAGGGCAAAAAGCAAACCAGCATGAGGAGCTTCGCCATCTCCATCAAGACAACTTTCAGCAACCTCTTGACACTGTCGTATTTCCTGGCCGACAGTACTAGTACTTTCATCACAAAAAATAACGGCATCATGCACCATTGGAACAGAGCCAAAACCACCTTGGGTCAAAGCATTTCCCCCTCCCTTCTCATGGGCGCAACCATCAACTTGACGAGCTATGTTAGATTTACTATCGCCAAAATGCACCTTGCTCGGAAACGCTTGAAACTGCATAGCGTTGTTCCAAATGAAATTCAAACCAGCGAATAGATTGTACTCTCCTCTAGAGTTCCCAAAACTATTCCCTCCATATCCTCCGTAATCCACTTCCAAATCCTCAAGCCAACCCGTAAGTGCAGTAAAAGTAGTACTTATATCCATGCCAAAAGGATCCGAAGGCAATAAATCTAGAACATCTCTAGGAGCAGACTCCGGTGAGCCACTCCTATCCACTCTATCCCCCCTCCCATAATCAAAGCAGCCTTCAGTGTCCCGATTTGAATGCCACGGCCTAACAAACCCATCCCCACTCCTCTCTGGAATCCCTTCCATGAGACAACCATTCGCAATCCTCATCGGAGACACTAAATTGTCTTCCGATAAATGCGCCGGAAAGATTGGACGATGAGAGAAGTTCAGCGCCATAATATATACAAACCCCTAAACCAATCTATAAACGCCAACCCCAGGTTCCGTGTCGATTTCTCCACACCAATAAAAGAATGAAATAGTGAGAGGAAAGAGGAGGTTTTTTTTTTTTTTCTCTTTTGCTTTTTTTCCCTTTTTTTTGCGAGTATGTAACAAATCAGAAAGTCCTAGTTGAAAACCCTCGATTTCGGATGCTAACTAAAACAACGCACCGAAAATTTCACTGAGTTTAGCCTAAATCAACTGTGGAATCGATAAGAAGAGGAGACGTGATCGGTGCTAATACCTACTATACGAACCTATCAACTGTTTTTTGTCTTTTTTGGTTGAGCTAATCAAACTAGGGTTAGCCAAAAATTCGGATAAACGAAACCACAAATCGGATCGAGAAAGAAAATAATGGAACAAATGAAGATAATCTAACCAAGATAAGGAATTGATTACCACCAAAAGGCGAAAACCCCCTGATTTTATCGGACGAACGCAATCGACAGAATGCAAATATACATATACGACGTCTTCTGGTATCGTCTCGGAACCCTAATTATATATACAGCAATGTATATAAAAGACGACCGATAATTTCTTCTTCGACTGTCGAATTCGATGCGAAGAGAGGTGGATATCTGCCGATCGAGTTCAGGCGAAGCGATAGAGCGATAGAGGTGAGAAAACCAGAGGAAAAAATGAGAATCTAGAGAGAGAGAGAGAGATGGGGAAGGGGATGAGGGTTTGGAGAATTTGTCCAATTTAGGAGAGAGAAAGGGAGGGATGTAGCAAAGGACACGTGTCAGGACCGAAATAGTTACTCTATTTCGGTAGACTATGTGGCGGGAGAGATCGCTCTGGTCCTTACCTTTTTTGTAGCTGGATTTACCGGCTACCGGAGCTTTCAAGAGTTTGGTAATACCTAATCTTACACATAACCACATGTCTTATTTACAATTACTTTCTTGTTTAATAAAATATTTATTGGTTGAAATTTATTTTGGTGATAAAATTCCACTTTTCTCAAAACCATTTTTTTATTTGAGCTCAAATACTTTTTTAAAAATTAAATTAAGACACCCAAACTAAGGGTTACATTCAATGGTGAGTCAAGATTTAAGATAAAACCGAAAGACATAATCGATGGACAATAATTAAATATTCTTGCACCATTCTTAGTTGGTAGCGACAAACAAAAGAGATTAGGTTATCAATTCAAGGACGTAAGATAACCTGGCAAGAAGGGATAGGAAAAATGACTCGAGCCAATATTCGACTACCAAGTATTATGATGCTAAAGTAAATGAATAGAAAAATTAAAACACATCAAACTTGTAGAAAATTTTGGTATTTCTATTTTTTTTCCCCAGTAAATGAACAGAATCTAAACGTTGGAGAAGAAAATAGGAGAAGAAAAAATTATTGCTTGTAATAATAAGAGTTGAATTGGGACATGATATCTAGGAACTTACTCCAATCACCATTATCTCGTCAATCATCGGAGGGAATAGTAATTAAAAAAATAAAGTATTACCAAAAAGTGGCATTAAAATTAATTTGGACTATTAAATTGTTGCCATATTAATATATAATTGAAAAGTTGATGACCCTCCAACAAGATTGGCTCTTTTTTCCGTATTAAACTTGTTAACCTTTTCCCACTTGAGTTTAGCCTATTGTTCGAAGGCAAAATTAATTATAGGTAATTGGAATCAAAAATTTAATTTGAACAAAGGGCTGATTGAATGGGTTAAGTTTGACCCAGATACATGTATCTGACCGAGACTTTTTCGGGTTTGTCTCAATCATATGACCCGATCCATTTCGGCAGCCAAGAGGTGGTCAGCTTTAATTTATTTATTATTCTTAAAGAGATAATGGGTCTATTTTGCCTATAATTTTTTATTTATTTATTTTCTGTTTTTATTTAATTCTTTTTGTATTTGTTATGTTTTTATCAAAGTTTTGAGATTTATTGGTTCGTCTTAATAAAAATAATTCAAAAGGTATAAAATTATGTTTAAACGTTAATTTTTTTTACTAAAGATAAAATATAAATAAAAACAGACTATGTTTTGTCTTATTTTTTATTTTTAAAATTTTTAAACATAATTTTATATTTTTTTAGATTTCTATCATCAAGACGAACCAATAAACAATCAAAAACTAATTCAAAAAAATTTTAATTTTTTTAAATAAGAACAAAAAAAATAATTATAGCATAATTCAATAAACACTTTCGTCTAAATAGAGAAAATATATGTTTAGCAATTGTTTGTCAATTTTTTGTCCAAACAAAAAGAATTAAAAAAGTATAAAAATATTGACAAAGTTTAGAAAAGACAAACAGAGAGATATTATTTTTTTTAACTTTTTTGCTTTTAATATTTTTTTCTTGCTTATAGTTTTAAAATTTACCTAATCCAATTTTGTTTTGGATAAAATGCACTGACCTCTCCTGAGGTTATTGACAAATATAGAAACCTCTCTTAAAATTTTAAAAAATATAATAATCTCACCTATTTTTAAAAGTATTACACTATTTGTCCCTTCGGCTCACCTCAAATTTTGTCAAAACTTGGATGATTTTTTATGATGTGGCTGAGGTAAAATTTTAAATACCAAAAATATCCTTTATAATGTCTACAAAAAATCACAAAATTCTCTCTAAGCACACAAATTATATATCTCTCATCACCTCACCTCACCTTAAAGGTAGAAAATAATCGTATTTTATTATTTTTAATGTTTATAAGATTGTCTTATTTAAATTTTTTATAACCGTAATTTTATGTTTTTTAATTTCTACAATGGAGATGAGTAATTAATTTATAAAAGATTTAATAAATTTTATTAAAAAAGTCACAACAATACTAACTATATTTAAAAAAGTTAGTTTTATCTTCCGTTTGAATTAAATTATTATTTATTAAAGATTAAAGATTATTAAGTATTATATTTTATTTATGTTTAATTTTGTATAATTTTTAATATTTTTTTATTTATCCAGACGAGAAAATTACAAAAATCATAAAAATATAAACTAAAAATGAAAAACTTAGGGGGTCTTGAAGATGAGGTAAATTTTAATTAGGACTAATCATGCTAATTTTGCCCATGTCCAAATTTAGTAACTAGTATATGAAGGCATTTTGGTGTATGGGTGATGAGGGTATGCAAATGAATGAGTGATGAGGGGTATAAAGGACCATGACTATGTCTCTAGACCACCGAATAATTAATTGTAACAAGATTTTCTTTATAAAAATTAATTATTATTTTTTCTTGGAAGTTGGGGTGACATGCTCCGCTCCCCTTGGAATATTTTGAGATTTCACTTCGATGGTTTAAATCGTTTATTTTGTTTTGATTATTTTTTTTAGTTATCACGAAAATATTCAGTTCAATCAAATATTAATAAGTGGTTAGCCTAAAAATTTTAATTTTAATATTTAAAAATTAAAAATTTTGAAGTAAAAAATTTATCAATATTCGACTGAGCTAAAATTTTTTATTTTTTTATAATAACTAAAAAAATTAAAATAAAATAAACAATTTTAATCATCAGAGTGAAATCTTGTAGTAGTCTCGCACAGCAAAAGATGGCCAACTTGGCTAAACAAAATTAAAGTTCCGGCCCTACAAGAAAGCTTGCTAAGCAAGAAAAATCAAACTTTGAATTGTTTGCCTCAAAAAATTCAAGATTCCCATCTAAAAAAATAAAAATATTAAATATTTGTCTTGATCAGGCTTAGGTCATCATCCTGTGGGCGTGAAACACCCCAAACTTGCCCGCAAAGTTTCTCTGTCCGCGTGTTCAATACAGTAGATCCGCGTGGGGCCCGGACAATTTCTGAAAATTTTATTGTATTTCTAATAAAAATAAAAAAATAAAATGCACTGACCTCTCCTAAAATTTCTGACAAATGCAGAAACCGTTCTTGAGGTTTAAAAAAATTACTCATTTTTTCTACTTTAAAACTATTATACCATTTTTTCTTACCATTAACTTTCTACAAACATCATTAGTTTTGATAAATAAAAAATCAAAATGCTTTCATTAGTTTTTTTATCTTTTTTTTTATATACTTAATCTAGTAAATGAAGGCATGCTCATTTATCCAGTTTTTAGCAGTACAAAAATTTCTGAAAGTTTTAGAAGGAAAATTTCTTATAAAATCCAAAATAATTATTTCTCAATTGCGTCACATTTCATCATTGTTTATAGTTTGTCACTAGCATCCTTTTGTCAGTTGATGTTTATTTTTTTTCCCTTTTTTGACAAGCATGGTGTTGTTTTTAGGTATTTGTTTTTAGGTATTTGAGTTCTTGGAAGACCACTATGCCAGTTTAACTGACTTGGCCACTAGAGAGCTCAAGGTGTTAAAAGACTTAATGGTTGGTTTTTAACTTAGAGTTTGTAACGTCCCGATTTTTTGAAATATTATTTTAAATTATTTTAATAAATTATTTAATTTATAATTATGAAAATATCTTCATTTATTAAAGTGACAAAGATAAAATTAGAGTTTAAATGCGGAAAGTGAAATGACATAATACCCCTTAGAGTTTATATTTTATTCGAAAATATATAAGCAGAGCTACTAAGAGCATGGTAGCTAAATGTCACTATTGTCTTCCTCAGCTGGTTCCGATTATTCTAATTCTAGTGGGTTCTCAAACTGCTCCGCAACATTTGGTATGAAACACCAGGGACAAAGAAGTTGCACCAAATGAGTTATAACACTCAATAGGAAAAAGTCACCAAAAAATCAATCCACAGATATAGATATACAGTAAGTCAAGTTAAAACATGAACATTGTAAGTGTGTAAAGTAAAGTCAAGTAAGATTATTATGCCGTTGTTACTTTTTAAGTTTCTAAGAATACCCTTTTCCCCCGATGTTCCTTCTTATCCGACTGTCTAGCATAGAGTACTCGTCAGTTGATATTGACAAGTCCTTACCCAGGCAAGATAGAAACCTTTTACCGTTTACTCAAGTCAATACCTACTTCACTCTAACTAAACCCGACCGACAATGTGGCTTTGCCGAGTTAGGTACCAACAATTCTTAACCGTTTCCCTTTTACCGATTCAAAGTTGTTCAAGACAATGCCATCACTCCCTCGGAGCTGGAGTTGTTTGACGCCGACGCACTCCGAAGTCACCTCCAACCAAATACACGCATCTCAAAGTTGGGATCCTTAATCAAATGGGACGACGTCCGGTGGGACTCAAACCTACATAGAACAACACTTTGCATGATAACCAGAAATACAACACTAGGTACGACGACCAACAAATTTGTTTATTCCATCTAACTAACCTACTTGTTCACTACATGTTCCACTACTTTATAATGTTCACCTAACACCCTTCGCTATCGTGTTCTAGTGGCATTCGAACTAGTGTCTCTAGTCGTGGATTCTAGGTTTTCATATAATCACCAAAATATGCTTTATACCATCTATCACAACTTAATTCATTTTCAATTGTTCGATATCAAATCAACGGCACGACAATCACACCACCTTTATCAATTGGCACGGTGGCCTAATAACATCCAACTAGTGGCACAGTGGCCAACATCACAATCCAATAACACCTCAATCCAAGCTACTATGACCATAAACATAACCATAATACCACTAACATGAGATAACGTGCTATTCATGGTCAAAGTGTGGTCAAACACACATACGAAGCTCCATGGGCGCTTGTAATCATACAAAACATGGTCGTGGATGCTTGTGTAGTGTATACTTACATAACAGCGTGGATCGGGTCTAGATTTAATGCCCGAAAAGCCAGACCAGAATCTGCAAACGTTCTGGATTTCACTAAGTCCGACCAAAATCTGCAAGCTTACTCGAGCGACCTAAAGCTTGCTCGAGCAGTCTGCCTAAATATTGAGTTTTCTGGTTCTACTCGAAAATTGCTAGAATCTAACAGAAATTAGTCAGGTCGCTCGAGCGAGCCTCTTTTTTCAATAGATTCTAATTTTAGAATTTTTGTTCAAAACAACGCGATCTAAACCCTAATATAGAAAAAAGGCATTTGATGGATCAACAATGCTTCTTCCTCAAGAACAAATGAAGAACACCAAGAACACCCAACTTCTCTCTTTAAACTTTCTGTGAAAATCTCTCAAACAATTCATGTAACAATACAATGAACCAAGACTAGGATTATAAACGAATTCATGCAATCAAAATCATAAAAATCCCATATAAATTCAATCTCAAAACGTATCATCCTCCAATGCAAAATCGCAGCAATTTACCCGTTTAGGAATTTGAACAGGTCGCTCGAGCGAGCTACTAAAATATACAGCCGAATTAAAGTAATTTAAAATTACCTTATTAATAGAAACATTCATTTTATTAATTTAAAAAAAAATTAAGTCTAGGGTTATTACAGAATTAGTCTAATTCTCTTGGTCATTAGTTATTCAATTATAGTTTGCTTGCATATACAAATTAGGACCAGATAAACTTATGTTGTATCTTCAAACAGGGAAGGAAAGTATGGGCACACCTATGTTGTGTCTCTTCAAAATAGTTCTTTTGTCAATAGTGCCCAAAAGGTAATAGTAATGCGTTATTATCTATTGTTCTAAATTTTGCTCTTTAAACTTATTGTGTTGATATTGAATTCAAATATTGTGGTGCTAGTAAAGCATACTTTATGAGAATGAGAGGAATTTCTATTGCTGGACTCCATGTAGGGTTGAGTGGGTCATAGTTCATATGCATGGTCGTGTGTTATGGTGGTGATTATCCTTACTGGTTTCCATGGTGCGTTTCGTGGATGGTCATCGGTGAAAGTCCATAAAAAGATATAATGGTCTTCTTGGTCAACGCGGATTGTCATCGGTGAAAGTCCGTAAAAACTTATATTGGTCCTCATGATTCCTCATGGACAACCGTCGATGAAAGACCGTGAAAAATATGTTGAGAGTAGTGTGGATGCATTAGTTGTCACGGTCTGACAGGTCACATGGGTTACATGCTGATTATCATTGCTTAACTCTTGTATGAATGGAAAATGTATCATATTTGGACATGTGGTAAATTGAATTCCTTTTAAGTTCTGTTTTAACTCACATCCTATATGAATTTTGGCTTATGTTTTATTGTTAAATTTTCTTACAGGAATTAAAGATGAACCTGAGGGATATAGCTTGGAGCTTTTCATGAGTAGTTAGGGTTTTATTTACAATGTTGTTGACTTTAGTTTATTGGGCATTGTGGGTTCCTTGTTGTTTTAATTCTAGAACTGATGTAATGGATTTAAATTTTTATAAAAAAACTTATTATGTATTTTCGATCATGTTAAGATTGGTTGTTGATCAATTCATGCCTCCAAATTAGAGCGTGACCAGATGTATCTAAAAAGATAAATGAAATTGATAAAAGTTGACTAATGATTAAAAAGTATGAAATCAAAGATCTTGGATCTACACTGGAGTCACATTTTCAAATTAGATAGGATTCTCATTTTTGTATCTAGAAAAGTCATGTCTAAAATACTTTGTCATTCATGATTCGTATTTGTTGCTCAAATTCAAATTGGATATGTAACATTGCGAGTCATACATATTGTGTTTTCGTTGCTCAAATTCGGAAGGAATTACACATATTTGGACTAAGATTGTAATAACACAATAATTATAACAAAATATAAACATTATTAATTAAATTTTGCATTTTCCTATTTCAATTAAAAATTTGTGCTTTTCATTTTTGAATCACGCTCGAGCAAGTTGATGTCGCTCGAGTGACCCCTTCGCATTATGAACGGATGGACTATGATTTTAAAGCTCGTTAATGGCCAAAATTCATTTTATTCCAATTTTAATATGAAATTTATGATCTTTATTACATAATTAAGAGGATTTTTGTTATAAAAACAAGAGTAGACTTCTATTTTTCATTCACGACTAGAATTTTCAGAGAGGTTGAGTGATTGTCGAAAGTTCTTGAGAGTAAGGAGGTTTTGTCCAACTTTTTTTGATGAATCCACACTTCATTTCTTCACGTTTCTTTCGATTCAAGAGAAAAACAATACGCTCTTTAAAAACAGTGTGCTTCCTCTCCATACTACATTGATTTTCTACTTCAGTCTTCTAAAGAACAAACTTAGCTATAGTTTCGTCTTTACCCTTTAATAGGTACACATAACAATATTTAGTGATATCATCGACAAAAGTAATGAAATACTTGTTGCTTCTTTTAACTGTCTTGAAAGAAGATCTCGTCATCTTGGCTTCCACACAAGTTTCACACTTATATGATCTATCAATGTGAAATGCAGGAATATGGTCTAAGTTAATTAATCTACGCAAGGTATTAAAGTTAACATGACCTAGTCTACCATGCCATAAATTGGAAGACTCAAGCAAGTAAGTATAAGGGGCTTTCATTTTATTATCCTCTTTGGGAAACAAAGTCATTACATTGAGCTTAAAAAGTCCATCAGTTACATAACCCCTCCCCACATAAATCTCAGCTTTTCTGAGCACCACTTTGTCTGACTCGAATAAAATCTGAAAGCCATGCTTGCTGAGCAGCGAGTCAGATACTAGGTTCTTGCGTATGTCGAGCACATACAGAACCTTGTTGAGAATCGACTCTCTCCCTGACGTCATCTTCAAAACCACTTTGCCTTGTCCCAGAATGTTGGAGGTAGCCGAATTGCCCATATAAAGCTTCTCACCATCAGCTGCAGGCTCGAAGGAAGTAAACATCCGCCTGTCAGAACAGATGTGGCGGGTTGCACCAGTGTCAATCCACCATTCCCTCGGATTTGAACCAACTAGGTTCACCTCTGATACCACAGCAGACAAGTTGATATCAGTCACATCTCTTGAAATATCTTCAATCACATGGGCTTTCTTGGGATTTCTCTTAGGTTGGCGATAATCAACAAAGCGATGTCTCACCTTATCACAGTTATAACATTGGCCTTGAAACTTAGCCTTCTATTTCTTGGCGATGCTACCCTTAGGTACCAATTTTTGACTCTTGCCAGAATGCCCAGATTACTTAACTAACACTTTCTTCCCAGTGTCAGAGCTTTGGACATGCTCCACAATATTGGCCTTGGACATATAGAAGGAGCGCATGCTCTTGTCTATACGTTGGTGCTCTTCCTGTATCTGGAACTTGATCCAAGGAGCTTCCAAGGTCATCTCTTTGTTCTTGAACATCAAATAGCTCTTGAATTCCTTCCATGCTGGGGGCAGCTTATGGATCACAGCAGCCACTTGGAAGGCTTCACTCAACTGCATCCCCTCAGCTTTGATCTCGTTGAGAATCAGTTGAAGTTCCTGGACCTGACTGCCCAGATTCTTCGAATCCACCATGGTAAAATCCATGAATCGGCCAACCACAAATTTCTTGACACCAACACCTTTGATCTTGTATTTATTGTCCAAGGACTCCCATAGTTCCTTAGCAGATTTTGCCTCACAATGGACGTTGTACAGAGCATTCAAGACATAGTTCTTGCACAGAAACTCAGCATGCTTCCAGGCATCCAGTGCTAGTAGAGTCTCCTTATCAGTCTCGTCTTTGTCCATGACATGAGCATCCTCAACCAGAAACCTTGCAAGGTTTAGAGTAGTGAGATAAAACAGCATATTTTGCTACCACCTCTTGAAGTCAATACCGATGAACTTTTTCGGCTTGTCAACATGGCCGAATGGAACATTCGGAAGAGCAACATTATCACGGCTTCCATTTCCATTGCCAATTGTTTGGCCATTGCTTGACCTAGTAACATTAGTTTGGGCACTGCTTGACCCAGTAACATTGGTTTGGGCATGACCTGACCTAGTCACATTGGTAGGGACCTCCTCAGTTGACATTTTTGCTAAAAAAATAAGATCAAAAATTCATAATTGAACAGATCTTAAATAAGATGACAGAACATAAAATAATTCAACAACAATTAAAATTATGGCTAAGTTCCATTCAACAAGCGCCACGCATTAACGTACTCGCGGGGGTCCAAAAGGGCATTGCCCTCGATGGGGGTTCTAAGGGGCTGAGTGCTTGTCGTCAACCGATGTCAAATGGAACGTATCGCAAGCATAGGATCATGAGTTCGGTTGTAGCATAATAAATTCGGAAGTCCAAAGTCGAACCTACAGAGAACGAGAAATTCAAAAATTTATCGGGAGGAAAGAAAGAAAAGATTTGATATATTTGTGTGAAAAATATTGTGATGAGATTAAGAGCGATTTAATGAAAACTTAAATAAACAAGATCCAATTCTCAGGATCCACATTGATCGTGACTTGAAATAATCTAATCCTTAAAATATAATTCAACTCCGGTTCTATAACATCGAACCTTCGTCGAATAATCGGAAAAATGAATATTTATAGAAACTTGAGAAAGATTGATAGTCAATTAAATAATCAAGTAGAAAATTAGGATTTCAGATTAAAATCTTGTACAGATTCAATAATTGTGTGTGCCAAAAGGATTTGTCTACACATAAGCAAAAATCTTTTACAAAAACTTTTAATCGATTTCAAAATAATTCTTAATTAATAAAATGATATCAGAAATTGAAAATCACATGTGAGGACTGAATTACCTTGAGTCGCGATTCAATGTTTCACCGTTGAATCGAATACTTAAAAAATTAGCTCCTCGTGGATTTAAAGGAATTCATGAGAAATCAAGAACAAGGAAGAAAATATAGAACAATCAAAGAATAATAAGAACAAGAAATTAAAAAAAATTTATTTAAATCTTCCAAAATCTGGAACTCCAATCTCCAAAAACAGAATGAAAGACGACCAAAAATTAGAATAAAAGCTTCTTTTTCATCCCTAACTAGAGTTCCTAATAAATAGATTTAAAAACGACACTCCTAACTTAATTAGAAGACAAAAGGATAAAGATAAACTAAAAGAATAACAATCCCATAAAATAAGAGAAATTTCGTTTTTCCCCTTACTACCGATAGTGGGGCACTTACTATCGGCAGCTCGAGGTTCTGCCAGTTCTGGTCAATTTCTACAATTCTTGGCAGTGCCTTCTACTACCGGTAGTTTTGGCCCTTATTATCGGTAGTTCGGGGCACTGGTTTTTTCTGGCTTTTCTTCTCTTTGGGCAATGCCTCTTACTATCGGTAGTTTGGGCATCTATTACCGATAGTGCAAGGCACTGACTTTAAACTTTTGATGTCATTCTCCTTCATTTCATGACTTGATTCTTGGTAATATCTTGGGACTTCATAAGAACACTGCAAAATACTCATTTAGATACTAACAATCAAAACACGCGTTAAACAGTCAAAACATATTACTACATATCTGATTGACAATAAACACATGCAAGTCGAGGGATTTTGACATTAACTATATGCACTTTGGAGTGCGAAACATTGAGCCCCCTAGCGGGGGTCCAAAGGGGCAGCGCCCCTTGGTGGGAGTTTGAGGGCAGCGCCTTCAGTGGTGTTCGATTGGCTAGGTCACAAGGGTCCTGGGGACAGCGTCCCCGGTGAGGGGTTGTTGCCCCTAAAAGGTAAATAGTATACATAGTCTGTTACCATAGGGTGATTTATCGATCCGTTTATCTATCTGCCAAGCCGATCTGTCAGAGTACTAGTATTATATCCAACAATTGCCTGGTACTAAAGCTGAGTATAGAAGCCAACCACTGGCTGTGTACTTTAGGCCAAGCACACAAAAAGCTGTCAAGTACTTCTGACCGAACTGACTAGTAAACCAAGGGACTAGTCTGTGCCGACCACTGATGGTCTTGGCTGAGCAGTGTATAGGCCGAAGCCGATTAGACTAGTCCAAAGGCCGAATGACTAAACTAATCACGCATGGTCTGGCCGAGCCGAACCCAAAAGGTCCTAGTAGTTTGCCATCAAGGCTGACCACCGATCTGGGGTTGAGTCGCGCACGACTGGCCATGGCCGAGTAGATCTTCCTACAGCCGAGGCCGAACCGACCAATCCACTAGGCCGAGTCCGAACCTCTACCGCTAGCTGAGATAGATCACGGTGCTATAACCGAATCGATAGCCAATCTAAGATCAGAGCATTGAATTGGTTTTATAAAATTTCTGTCCTGAACACAAGTATTCATTTGACAATAAACTAATCTGCACAAAAAAGTATTAGTCCAAATAGAACATATAATTTCTGGAAAAATTGAGACATGAACAAATCATAATAAAACTTATCTGTCTAGTTTAAATTCCAACTACGAATTTGTCTCAAATCTTACTTTGAATTTGTCAGAAAATATTTTGGTGAACTAGAATTCAAAGCAATCGATTTAGTCTTAAACTTGTAGGAAAAATATATTGCGACAGATTTGAAGAGACAATCGAGAATCTATAAAACATACATCTATTTTTTATTAAGAACGGAATCAACAAGAAATACAGAATTGAAGCTACAATACAATACAATAATTGAAATATGAAAATAAATACAATGTTACCGAACCGAGTCCTATGTTTTAACGCAGTTCCCTTAAGGCTAAATCGCCGTCTCACCGTGGGTATTGGAGGGTAGCTTTGGCGTCGTCTCTTTGGTAAAATAGCTCCACGAACTAGGTAGCACATAACCTTGTTTGCCTGTCGAACTTACTCGTGCTTTACTCTCTGTCACTAGAAGAATGAACTCGGGATAGATAGAATTTCGTTGGATGTTCTAATTCCAATACAAAAAATGAGCTTGGTATATAAAGGCCTTTGGGTTACTAGCAATGAATGGAGTCAGAAACGGAATGACCTTTGGATAGTACATGAATGGCCTTTGGATGGTACATGAATGGCCTTTGGATCGTACATAAATGAGACATCATGGTTAGAGTGTGAAACGATCGTGTAAGGACCCGGAAATTTTCATCTATTTATGTGATCTAACGGTCATTAATTGATTTGTATTGAAATATATGACGTAGATTGAGTGATAAGATATGTTTGAGGTGAAGTGGGAAGTGAAAAAGGGGTGTAGAACCATCAGGTCAGGCCTTAGAACCATCTGGTCAGGCCTTAGAACCATCAGGTCAGATCTGGAAATCATCAGGTCAGGTTTGGAGACCTTCCAGTCAGATTTGGAAATTT
>JABCMJ010033077.1:0-12062 GCA_014822125.1 Arbutus unedo | reverse complement strand
TTGTGTGGAGACAAAATTATTAAAATTCGACATTTTTAGCATTATGTAATACATATTTATTTAACCTTAAAATGGCTTTTCTTAGCTATTTGACAGTTAAAGGATTATGTAATATTTATTATAATAGGATTGATAGTTAAAGGATAAATAAATCGACATCACAGTCTCACGGACTAATAGTGACAGGATTAATAAGAACACCTCATTTGATATTATATATCGTACACTTTGTGACATTATGTGTGTGTGTGACTATATATATATATATATATAACACAATAGTGCTACATACACATTATTTTTGCACATTATTTTTACACATCATTCAAAACTACGTCGTTTTGTGTTGAAGAAGACCCAAATATATTTTGAGCGATATGGGTAAAAAACAAATATGTTTTTTTCTTAATACAAAATGATGTAGTTTTGAGTGATGTGCAAAAATAATGTGTAAAAATAATGTGTTTGGTCGAACAGATATATAATTTCCTTGAGTATGTTGTACAATGCAATACTCACACGCGATCATTGTTTGGCTTCAAAAAAAGTTATTGACATTTCTTATAATAATTGACCCCGTACATTTAAATTTCTGACTATGCCACTGATCGATGTCCAACTAGTTGATAACTATTATTACATTTGAACATGTCTTCCAACATAGGAAGAGTAAACAAAAATTGAAGCCAAACAAAGACTATGACTTTATAAATCGTATTTTTGTAATATATAATGTTTTATGCTCATTTTTTTAAACTTTTTTAATTCCAAAATGTGCATATTTATCTTGATGAAAAATTGAATCTGACATGTTTGTTTGGTATATATTGTCAAAACTTTTAAGACTTCGTAACTTAGATTGTTGAACAAGTTTTATATAGATGCTCTCATCTAGATTTGGATGGGAAGGATTTGAGATTGATTAAGGACATGAGAATTAAAATGGGGTGTAATCGATTCGATTTGGTAATTTGAAGAAAACACTTGAACTGATAGGTGTATCTAGTTAAGAATTTAAGAACAAAAATCGAACCGAACTAATATGGTTCAATTCAATTTTGATTTGCTCAACTTCAGATCAATTTTTTATTTACATGTTTGGTTTGGCCACGAATGGACCAACCCTATTGGACTACCTAATACCAATCGGTTATGTTGCAAGCAAGAAGGAAAATAACTTAAAATAATAAAAAATATAAAACTTATAGTGATCGGTAGAATTTCATTACGACTTGTGTTTGACACAATCTCTTTAAGCCAAAATTCTTCCTCGCTAAAGTGCTATGAGATTGAATGGTATCTGTCTTTTAAAATATAATAATCAAATATTGTAGTAACAGCACTGCAAATTATAAATTTATCTAACCAAAAAGTGTACTGCACTCTCTTTTGAATAATATGAAATATTCAGCAGAATGCTATGAGATGCAAAGACATGAGGTCGGATTGTTGGTGTGAAAAAATAGAATAGAAGCCTTAATTTAAAGGTAGTCAAGGGGTGTGGCTGTATTGGTTTGGCCATGGGTTGCACCCGTTTGGCCATGGGTTGCACCCATTCAGCCTCCAAAGGGTCAAGAACCGTTCAAGACCAACGGTAAAAAATCTATTGGAGGGCCTCTGAAACGGATTAGAAGCCCGAAGCCTTTGGACGGGTCAAAATGGGTCCAAAATAAATTCTAGAAAGAAAATTAATTTAATTAATTAAATTTCTAATAAAAATAATATTTAGATTATCTAAATGAGCTAGACGGCTGCGTGCGTGT
This sequence comes from Arbutus unedo, assembly GCA_014822125.1. Classification (NCBI taxonomy): domain Eukaryota; kingdom Viridiplantae; phylum Streptophyta; class Magnoliopsida; order Ericales; family Ericaceae; genus Arbutus; species Arbutus unedo. The sequence continues at coordinate 10,299 of JABCMJ010033077.1, read as the reverse complement.
GATAATTTGGGCCAAAATCTATGTTATCTAGGTCCTCTCTCATCCATAAAATTGGGGTGCCCCTTGAAAACCCAGACCCTTAGCAAAATCCAAGTTTTATATGCCACACGAAAGTTCTACATTTTTCCTACGTGAGATTAACAGCATCTTCACGTTTTCAACCAATCTATAGAGCTTTCTTTGAATTCAATTTCTAACTCATATGCCCAACCAAATACATAATTTTATTTCCTTGAAAACACATTCCCACTTAAAACCATACATGAAAAATATATGAGACCTACTTTTATTTTAGTTCAAATTTTGCTAAGATTATGCTTCCCAAAACTATTTTTCCAACAAAGCCTAATTTAGTAAAAACATAAAAAAATTAGTACACAAGTAAGCAGTTGGGTCCTGAATGAACCAAGTCCAATGTAAAAGAAAAATTAACTTATACACAAGTTTCTACAATATCGAGAGCAAAATAATCATCGATACATTTAGAAAATTTAAGAAAATACATGTTACAAGTGTTTTGGTTCAGTTTGGTCAAATATGGTGCAATGTTCATCAAGATCATAAAATCAAAATCAAACCGAATGATTTAAAAATAAATTAAACTGGGTCAAAACGAACCGAACTAGTTGAAAAATCAAATTAAAACCGTCGATTCGATTTTTTGCTCTACCATTCTAATTGGGTCCTTAAGCTATAAGCCTTTTCCCTTTGATTATTTTTGGACTACAACTTATCCTCTTGAACTACTAAAAGTAGACATAAAAGTCATTACGATAATTTTTCATCTTACATCTAACAATAAATATCATATGTTGTACACATGTACCCTTAAAAATACCTCTTGTGATTAAAATACCCTTCACTTACACATACACATACACAATCAGCTGCAAGGCATTTGAACAATTTTGGGGTTGAGGCATTTGAGGGACCGTTTGGGTATTTTATTTCGTACCAGAAAAATCAAAGAGCAATATCAAACTTTATCTTACTTCTGTTAATAACGTTAGAGTTCTCGCATTTTCAATACTTTGGGCGTAAGTTGTGACCCAAAAAACAATCAAGAAAGTAAGATGAAAAGGAATAATAATTGAAGAAAGCAGAATGTCACAAACAAAAAATTTATTTGCCTGAGGACCCACACAATGAAGGCTAATAACAATGAAATATTGTACCAAGATTGGTGGAAATAAAATTTTAAATAATACTCTACGATCCAAGGTGAAATTTGTGTTGAAAATTTTGAAGGATCTTTACCTTTTTGGGTGAATGAATTTGAGGTTGAAAATTCTTAAAGGTTTTGAATTTTTTGTGTGAAAGTATTTGAGATAATCGGAGAATCTCTTAAGGCAACTGGAAGATTCTTTATCCATGCTATCGATATCTACCACCCAAAGGTTTCTTCATTCATGCATGCAACTCAAATGTTTTCATACAACTCAAAAGTCTTTTAAGGCTCTATAAATTTTAGTCTCGTTTCTCGGTTTGATACACTGAAAATTTAGTCTACAATGCCATCACATATTTGGGTTATTTGTGGGAGAGAGAGATAGACACAATAAAATTCGACAAGCGGACAAAGATCGGTATTTTTACGTTCAATTGAGTCTTTTGACCTTGAGAATCAAAACAAGTCAAACACTTATTTTGATTCTCAAACACCCACGGTGAGGTGACAAATCAGTCCTAAGAGAACTATATATACACATGACTTGATTTGGTATCGTATTTGTATTTGTTCAAGTTCTAATCTTTTATTCAGTTTGTATAAGTTATGTTTAAGTAAGGATGACAACGGGGCGGATGGTGTTGTTTTCGCCTCCAATCCCCGAATCCATATCTGATCTCCATCCCCGCCCTCATCCCCGAATGGGGACTAGTTTTGCCCTCCACCGCCGTCCCGAACGGAGAACGGATATCCGAAAATGAAAAAAAAAACTAATATTTCTAATTTAAAAAAAATTAAATTAGAAATTATGAGTCTATGACTTTAAAAAAATTTGGAACTATAAAATAAAAAAAACAAATCAAACAATATTAAATGCACGAGTTCTAAACAATAGTTAACATACTCATAAACAATAGCCATCATAGTTAGTCAACAAAAAAAATGCAAGAGAGCATAAACTAAAACATGGGCTATGAGTAATCAAGAGGAATCAATAACAAACTATATTTCAGATAGAGACTATTCATGTGAAGAATCATCCTCACAACATTACAACAGCAACAAAGAAAATTGTACCGTATTGCATCAAGAGGAATTAAGAACTATTATCTATATTGCAAAAAAAATCAACAAAAAAATACTACACAATATTATTTTGTCTCAATGTATTACAACGTAAAACATACCTTTATTAACATAAAAGTAAAAAATTTAAAATCAACAAATTTTAAGTCCCTGAAATATTTTTAAATAAGGGTTAACGGGGCGGGACGAGATTGCGTAACTTGCTATCTCTATGTTTAAGTAACTTGATTTGATTTGTACTTTCGCCTATGTTTTGTAATTATCTGTTAATGACTGATCGATGTATTTTTTTTTTTTGGAATTTCGAGTATACTGCGAACGAATTTTTCCCTATAATCTGAACTTTATTATTATGAAAAGAAAAAAATAAAATAATTCTTCTCGTCCGAAGGTGTGGACCCTCCAACGGTAAAGGTGCCAGACACTTTCTTAGGTTAAACAAATTATAATGTAAATAAGAAATGAAATTTAAGTGGATATTTACCGGAAGCACTTGCTTTCTAATAATTTCAGTGCGTGAGTTAAGAAACAACTATTTTCAAATTTAGTTACAAAATAAATAAATAATAGAATAAAATTATACTGTCGTTTGTTTCAAATACAAAATAATAAAAATAATAATACAAGATTATAAGGGTGACAACCAATCCGATACTAAATAAGAATGAAAAAGTAAAAAGAAAAAGCGTACGAAAATGTAAAATTTTTGCCTTCTAAGATTACAAAAAAAAAATTGAAACGAAATTAATTACAAGAGAAACGAAAATGAAAAAAAGTAAGAAAAAAATGATTAATCGCAACTTAAACTATCTTAAGTTACTATTGACAACTATTGTCATAAAATGCAAAATTTAAACAGTTTCCCTAACTAATAACCTTTAAAAAGATAAAAGAAAAATTTCTTTAAATTTAGTAAAAATTGTCACAAGCATTCGATCATAAAACCGAGTATTTGGGCTGCTGTTCAACTCGGCTTAATTTTTACAAGGAGCGGTAATAATTTTGAATATTTGGCTTTAATTATTGAGTTTTATACTCATTTAGGTTCATGGGTATGCGAATTTTAATAATTGATAGATGTAAAATATCGATTTTTTCCTTGAATTATTTATAAAATACCTTAGAATTATCTACATTGAGGAGTATAATTGTCTTTCTAAATCTATTTTTCTTCAAAAGTCATAAGATACCAAATATTTATTGTAGTTAAAATTCATTAAAAATAATTTAGTCGAAAAGAAAAAAAAATTATAGAATAATTTAATAAGGTCAAAATTGTGGGTTAGGGCTTCCCAAGAGGATATCCACTGTGGTCTGTGAGTCCTCCAACACGGGATCGCTGCTCAAAGAGGATCCAAAGAAATTCTCATTCCCATTAGACGGCTCCTTTCCGCGTCCTTCTCTCTCTCATTATTAATCCGATCGAGATTCAAACGAATACAATTCCAGATTTCACACCCACAAATGCACGAACACTCGTAAATTGCAGCAATAGAAAATCGTTATTTTTATGGTAGCTTCCGAGTTAAGTTTTCAATCCTCTTGTGGAATTTCCCTGGTCAACTCGTATTGCTCTTTCATACCCATCCTCGACAGCTAGCGTCTTTGCAGCTTCTATTTGTTGGATCTGCTAATAAACAGAGACCCAAGTGAAGGAAATTGGTTTCCTTTTTTGGGTCAAAATTTTAGATAAAAAAACATTGACTTGTTTGGAGGTGGTTCGTTTGAATGATTGAGTTGATTGTTGTTCCAATTGCTTGATAATTGGCGGTGAGTATTTCTTAGATTATATTTTCTGGGAGAAATTTCTGGGTTTTGGTTGGTTTGACAGTTTGGCGATCCGACGCTCTGAGTTTTATTTTTTTGTGAAATTCTCTTGGGCCGAGGAGAATATTGGTGGAAAGTCGTGATTGGGACAATCGAAGGGTTTTCTGGTCGAAAATGGATTGATTGGGTGATTAATGCTGGAAATATTGCATCTTTGAACGCGTCTATTGATGGCGAATGCCTTCTAGGTTTTCTGGAGGGAGATTTGAGGAATACAGTAGTTTGTATAGCTCTTTTCGGGTATATAGGATGCGTCTGGACTATTGATTGAGGTGTAAATGGATGTCAGAGGAGTGCTTCGTTTCTTTGCACTTGCCCTTCTGTGTTTCGATTTGGCAGCAGCTGGTTCAGGATGCTACAGGGAGGCTGATGAACTGATATTGGACAATCAATTCTACTCGGCTTTGTTGGAGATAAATGAGGACATGGTAGAGTTGACTGTTACATCTCAAGCAGTGAAATCATTCAAAATGCAACTTGCTTCACTTCCTCTGTGTGTGTGTATCTTTTTGGATACCTCTGCATATACTTGTGGTTTGCTGTGTTTTTCTTCTAATGCACATTTGCTCGTTGGTTTATGATGTTGCTGTTGTTTAGTGTAGCTTACTTGAAGATTGGTTCAGTGCTCTCTTAGCTCTTAGTTCGATACTACGAAGCATGGTTTTGTGTTATGTATCAATGGGATTTTTATGTCAGGGAAATACATTATTTGCTTTTGCAGCCGACAGTCTATACAATGCATGCAAGGACTTGTAATATAGTATACCAATACCAACAAGCGCCTCTAATCTAACTGTTATCACAATTTTCGCTTATGGTTCAATTTCGGGGCTGCTTAGTTTCGGAGGGATTATATATGTAAGTGTAGTTGAATGGCACCATGAATGATGCTTTAGTTTGCAATTGGAAATAACAGTTAGATTTTGAACAGGACTAATGTAGTTCGAGAAGAAGTGGGTACTCAGCTGAGGTCCTTGTATAGCCTACTATTATATCTGGTATAGCCTCCTGTATTATCCCTTGTTCAAGTCTGGGGAGGCAGTAACCTTGTCCAGTGTTGAACTCTTAACGAAATAGGTCCTTGTCTACTGTGCTGCTTATGGCTGCTATTTGACCATTTTATTGTCGTTTAGATACATATATAGTAGATGATACTTCATGTTGAACAGGACTAATGTAGCACATTAGACATGCTTACAAAATAAATGTAACTACAGGATAGAAGCATTCCAAATGAAGGTTTTTTTGTTTGGTAAATACCCCAAGGTGTCTCATATCTGATGAAGCATTGCTACTGCAGGCAGAGCTATTGTGGGTCCATTGTGGGGTAGACCTGATCAATGCAAAGGAGGCTCTTGAAGATCTTCAATTATATGCACCAGAGGAAAAGCCTGGTATCAGTACTGCAAAAGAAGACACTCAGGAACCTGTCCATGTCGTGAATCCGGAGGTAAATCGGATTTTGGGCTGTATGAGACAGAAAAATCTCTTGTCTCTTATTTCTGGAGAAGAGTGTGGCTCTAAGAATTGGTACACCAAGTTTCTGGAGTTTTTTTTTGCCAGAACTGATGCTCCTAGGCGGCGTCATTTACTTCAGAGTTCTGCACCAGTACCTGCCCCATCTTCTGCAGATGGTTCTCCTGCATCTAGTCCATCACCATCACCATCTCCATCTCCTGTTCCATCCACTTCAAATCCTCAGAGCACTGCTCCATCTCCAGTAATTCCTTTCTTCCCCAATATCACTAATTCAACCTCACAAACTACAGCTGATGGACAATCTTCTGCTAGTCCTGATTCTTCCACAACTGTACAGCCAAAAGAGAATAATAGCAGCCGGAAATCAGTTGTGGTCGCTGTTGCTGTAACTGCAACAGTTTCATTCGTTGTTGCTGCATTGCTCTTTTTCTGCTACCGTTGTAAGCGCTCTGGAGGTCGAAGGAATGATGAGAGGCCTCTGCTGAGCTTAAGCTTAAGCGACTATTCCATTGGTAGGTACACATGCCTCTGTAATACTATCCATTTCTAACATTTAATGAATTTAGACGTCCTGATGTTATTTGAACCTTTTCAGGTTCTACGCATAAATTATTTTCTCCAGGGAGTTCTATTTACAAAGAGAAGCATGATAATCAGTCATTCAATACCAACTTAAACACTAATAAGACAGCTCCATCTGTGGATGCCAATTATTACGGGCAGTCAGATATTTTCAGTGCTCCAAAAGCTGATACTCAGTTGGTAGGTGCTGCCAAAACCTCAACAAGGGATGATGTACCAATATCACATTCTTCTCTGAAGCCACCACCTGGAAGGCTGAGCAATCCTCCTGGATTTCCTCCCCTAAAGCCTCCCCCTGGTAGGGAAGATATCTTGCCTGCAAAAGAACCTCCCCTTGACAATGAAACTACTCTCCCACCTCCGCCACCGCCACCTGTACCAGCATCTTCTTTGAAGGCCTCTTATGGCGTCCCACGGCCTCCCTCTTCGGGCCCACCACCTCCACCTATACCTTCTGGCATTAAAACTGGTCCCCGTCCTCCACCGCCTCCAAGAAGTGGTGCTCCTCCTCGACCCCCGTCCATGGGCTCAAAGCCACTTCGACCTTCACCTCTTGGACCAAATCAGCCAAATCCTGCCGGTGAAGGAAGTGAAGCTGATGGTTCCAGAACTAAGCTAAAGCCATTCTTCTGGGATAAGGTTCTAGCGAACCCCGATCAGTCAATGGTTTGGCATCAAATTAGATCAGGGTCATTCCAGTAAGTCAAAATTTGTGGTTTGTTGGTGGTACTTGTGGGTTCGTAAATATTTCTTCTTGCTGAGGTGCAGTAAATATGTTGTAATAACTTGTAGGTTCAATGAAGAGATGATAGAAACTCTATTTGGTTATGCCCCCCCTGAGAGAAACAAAAATGAGGCCAAGAAAGAGTCATCATCCCAAGACCCTTCAACTCAGTATATTCAAATTATTGATTCGAAAAAGGCTCAAAATCTGTCGATTCTTTTGCGAGCATTGAATGTGACGACTGAAGAAGTTTGTGATGCACTTCAAGAAGGTACTTTTCTAGTCTTTTCTTTTTCAAGTTGTTATGTCATAAAGAAGTGGAAACCAATTTGCATGGTTAGTAAACGGTAAATTGTCTACTAGAATCTGGCTGCATTGTTGTGGTCATGGATTTGGGAAGTTGGAACTTAAACTTTCTTGTAAAACATTCATTTATTTGTTGACGAAAAACTGTCATACTAGATACTTATATTGACATCAGATATCCACCTAAATAACATGGTTAGTTAAATGGTGGCACATAGTTCAACATTCTGTTTCTTTTTAGATGCAGCTTAATAGCTCTAGTGTACAGATTTAGTGCATCTGCAGCAATAAATAAGACCTTGTTGGTTAAACAGGAAATGAGCTTTCCTCAGAGCTCCTTCAAACTTTGTTCAAGATGGCACCTACATCAGAAGAAGAAGTGAAACTTAGGCTTTTCAATGGTGATCTTTCTCGACTTGGGCCTGCTGACCGGTTCCTAAAAGTCTTGGTTGACATTCCATTTGCCTTTAAAAGGATGGAATCTTTGCTTTTCATGGGCACTTTTCAGGAGGAGGTTTCAATAACACAGGATTCGTTTACAACCTTAGAGGTAAGTCATTGGAATTCTGAAATGGATCATTTATTGGTTTCTGTCCCTCTGGCTTTAAGCATTTCTCCTAAAGAAAATTCTGGGGTGCATATGAGAATAGGTGACGATGATGCTGGAATTTAAACTAATATTACTTTAAAGCATCTAACTCAAAACAAATTGGTCATGAGCGGAGAGTTAGTCCTAGATCATACCCTAGTTTTGGAGCTATAAATAACAATTGTGGTATAAGCTCTAACAGTTACCTTCTCTAAAATAAGCCTACAAGTGTCGCCGTTGTATACCAATTTTCTGGTTGATAAATGGATGAAAAAATGTATGGTAACTTTAGTTGTAGGTCTTGACCATACCATTGAGACAGTTCTTGCAATGCAATAATTTCTGGCTAAGACCCATGGAACGTTAACTGACCCTATGCAGCCAGTGTCTGCATTGGCAAGCCAAGAGATGGATTTTCATCCCCAATTTGTGTGGAAACTTACTACTACATATCTAAAGGATTAATCCACTGTAAACAGTGAAAATCGAAGGTGAAGCAGTTGGCAGACTGGAACATCATTTTGTTTTGGTTCAACCAATTGTATGAAAGCATGTGTAATGGATGTTTTGTTGAACAAATTAAAAGATTGAAAATCCCACAACGTATATGAATATCCATTATTTGTCTAAACCACGTGGTATCTCCATTGCAGGCTGCTTGCACAGAACTTAGAAAGAGTAGGCTATTTCTCAAGCTCCTAGAAGCTGTTCTTAAAACTGGCAATCGCATGAATGTTGGAACATTCCGCGGTGGTGCACAAGCCTTCAAACTCGACACACTTTTGAAATTAGCAGATGTTAAAGGAACAGATGGGAAAACTACTCTCCTGCACTTTGTTGTGCAGGAGATAATCCGCTCAGAAGGTGTAAAGGCTGCCCGTACTGCCAGAGAGAGCCAGGGTGTCTTCACCATTGGATCTGATGATCTTCTTGATGATCCTTCCCGTGATTCAGAAGAGCACTATCGTAGCCTTGGTCTTCAGGCGGTTTCAGGTTTGAGCGAAGAGCTTGAGAATGTGAAGAAAGCTGCAGTTTTGGATGCTGACAGCTTAACAGGAGCTGTTGCCAAACTTGGTCATCAAATTGTAAAAGCCAGAGATTTCCTCAACTCAGATATGATGAAGGTAGATGAAGAAAATGGTTTCCGCAGAGCTTTAAAGAGTTTTGTGCAAAATGCTGAGGTTGATATCATGTCATTGCTTGAAGAAGAAAAGAGAATAGTGGCTCTGGTCAAGAGCACAGCAGATTATTTCCATGGGAATGCCGGAAAAGATGAGGGGCTGCGACTATTTGTTATTGTTAGGGATTTCTTGATAATTTTAGACAAGGTATGCAAAGAGGTTAAAGAAGCGGCAAGGAAGCCAAATAGGAAACCTAACGCAGAGGGTTCCACCATTAAACCTTCTTCAGACCCCCGCTCGCCCGCTGATCCTCGTCAGAGGCTTTTTCCAGCTATCACAGACCGGCGGATGGATAGTTCTAGTTCAGATGATGACACACCATAATCTTTCCAAAGAAGAGGTATATGATAGTCTTAGGAATCTTCCATTATTTCTCTTTAATTTCAAGTGATTGGATTGAGGGATCATAGAAAATTACAATTTTCTGCTTTGCCCTGGAATCTATCAGGTGGCTCAGAGTTGAAACGGAAGTTAAAAGAAAATCGATTGAATGTTGATACAATACCTTGTGACATTCTTCTCCAAGAACAAAATTCAGTGAATATACACCTTGACTGAAGAAGCTAACACCCCCACATTGTTCTATTGACCGGAGGGCTGTGTTCTATTCTTTCATTATGTGATTATTTGTTGACGCAGCTCCATCAGTGCCTGAACACTTGGAACTGTTTTGTTTATTTTTGTTATTCACAGTTATACCCACAATTTTTTTGTTAAATTTTTCTGCAGTGAATCGCAGGTGTAGTGGTAGATTATTTCAAAATGTAGGGTTATCCCATGTTGTGAATGTTTTGTTTAGAGGAAAAGATGCATGAAATTTTCTGTTGTTGTAGGAACTGATGATTCTTCAATGTCCTTGATAGATTTCCTCTACACTACTTTTTGCGTTTTGCGGCAGTCATTTTGTTTGAAGTTTGTTGAAGTAGTAGATCCTGTATATATTGAATGTGTAGTTCTGATTGAACTGGTATTGCTGTGTTGACATGTACTTGAGTTGTTAATTTGAATTAAGCTCTACGATTTCCAAAGCATGCTGCATTAATCATGATGATTTAATCATCTATTAAGTTCAGACCATGTTTGCAGTACCAAATTGAGGCAAACTTTGAATACTAGATATGACCTCCAAATAACAAGGTTAAGGTCGGCCAGTGAGACGATGAGGGATAAGCTTCATCGTCGAGAGGAAAAAAATTCGGATCACTAGCTAAGGTTCTTAAATGTCTGCTCAGTGATAAAAGAGGTAAGGGTGCAGAAATAGTTAGGAGGTTTGCCTAGAGCCAACCTTGAAAAAGTGCGTAATAACTCACTAATCGGGCGCTCTTGAGCCGGAGATGAATAAGAGTAAGTGATCTGT
>JABCMJ010033066.1:0-16234 GCA_014822125.1 Arbutus unedo | reverse complement strand
CTTCATACGACGCCATGCCAATGCTAGCTTGATAACTGTTGTTGTATGCAAATTCCACAAACGGTAAATGTCATTCCCAATGACATTGGAAATCCAGCATACAAGCTCTCCACATACCCTCGAGTGTTTGAATTGTTCGTTCCGACTACCCATCAGTTTGAGGATGAAAAGTTGTACTTAAGTGGCCACTCGTCCCTAATGCCTTCTATAGGATTTTCTAGAACACTGGCGTGAAGCGAGAATCTCAATCTGACACAATCATAATTGGTACGCCATGTAGTCATATAATGTCTCCAATGTAAAGTCGGCTATAAGATTCCATTGTGTCAAACATCTTGACCAGTAAGAAATGCATCGACTTGGTCACCACTACTCATTTAGCGTTGTGGCCTTGCAGTGATCTTGACGACCCAGTTACAAAGTCCATAGTTATGTGCTTCCACTTCCATCCCAAAATTGACAACGGTCGAAGCGTTTCTCTCGGCTTCTGATGCTCTGCCTTGACTTGCTGACATGTCAAACACGTCGAAACAAATCGAGTTGTGTCTCTCTTCATTCCATCCACCAGTATTGCCTCCAGAGATTCTTGTACATTTTGTTACCTCCTGGATGTACGGCAAAACTAGATTGGTGGAAGGCCTTCAGCACTAATTTCCTCAGAGTCCCAATATTCGACACAAATAATCGTTCTCGGTACCTCAGTCCTCCATCAGTCTCAATGGTCCATCCAGTGATGATCTCTCCAGACTCTAGCCGGTACCTCACAAAAGGTGCCTCCAGATCAAAGCCTTACACTAACAGTATCTCTTTGTGCAGCTCCAATGTGGCAATCAAAGCATTCACACTCAGCCCCTCTATGCCTGCAGTCGGTTATAACACAAATTCACCCATCGACTCCATCATCTTCAACTCATGTGTGGCCAGACTGGCTACTGTCACCCTTGACTTCTGACTCAGTTTGTCAGCCACAACATTGGCCTTACCTAGATGATAAAACGCAATTCGTCAGCTTTGCTCTCGAAACTACATATGCATTTTAATAACAATTCACATGATAAGTAAAACAATGCAATTTGAAAAACAGAGCGAATTAAATTACGTCATTTTACCTACACTACACGCACATTATAATGAACCGCACTACAACTCTCTCAAATCCTAAGATGGTCAGTATCATTTCCTATTACTTATACTTCAAGGAACTAATCATCCAAGCTAAGATGGAAGTAATTGTCATAAATGTATATCGAAACTATCTCAAACGATAATTTTAACGCGGTTAAAATTTATAAGATTTTAAAAAAAAAAAAAGAACTATTTCGATGATCAAGGTTGACTTTGTCCTATCGATTCTTTTGAATTATTTTTATCTTTATTTGAAAAAAAATTCTTTCGTTAATTTTGCATCAAATGTTTATAGATTATTGATCCCTCTCAACAAAAGATTTTGAAAAAACAAAAAAAATACAAAGTAAATTTCATTAAAAAAAATTAGAAAAGATAAAAATAATCAAAAAAATCATCCGTTTAAATTATTTGCATTAGTGGCCAATAATCTACAAAAATCTAATACAAAATCAAAAACAAAATTGAATAAAAAAAATTAAAACTCTTAAGTAGACCAAATTGTGACCCGTAAAGGATCCAAGGTACGTAGACTTGACTTGAACCCTCTAATTCATTTATACAAGCAGGAGAAAGCTTTATTTTTTCCCAGCTATGTCAATTCAAAGACATGAAAATCAATATCTGCATGTATATATACTGTACGGTGATCTGATTTAGTAGGTCACTTTCAGGAATCAATCAAACCTACGACTCCTTTCAAGAAGCTAAAACCTTACTCATGGATGGAGTATGAGAAACAACACGTAGTAATTATTAGGTGGTTATGAGGCACCACTACTTACATATTTCAACATCTTTAACGATCATATGTGTCTTTTTCTGGTACTCTAATACTCTTTACCACTACATAAAGAAAAAAGTCATGACAAAGAGTGTCGAAAAAACATGTAACAATGCCTAAGATCACCCAGTAATTTTTCAACAAATGGTCTAATAGTTTATTAAAGTTTGTTATCTGAAATTGGAGCCTTAAGTTGCGACCGAATCGAGCGAGCAATCGAGAAACTTGTGCACAACAAAACAATGCATAATTTTAAAAAATCATGGGCAATCTCCTTATCCATTGATAAGTTGCGAGATTATGTATCAAAAATATATTCCACAACATCCCTAGTAGATTTTGCACCAAAAAGGTTGCAAAAAGTTAATTTTTTTATCATTTCCTAACAACTAAACGGGGCTTAGTTTTTTATAATTCAGAGTGTTCAGATCATTTTACGCATGCCTTGATTAATTTTTTGGGAATTAATTTCACCATTCAAAAGTCGAGATCCCAATTAAAGTCATGATAAAGCCTTCTATGGACTAACCCCATAAAAGTTAGGAGCATTCGGGTCAATTTATGTGCACTTCAATTAATTTTTTGGGAATTAATTTCATCTCACAAGCCGGGATCTCAATTAAAGTCAGGACAAAACCTTATATAGACTGACCCCATAAAATTTAATAACACTAGAAGTTTCAAAGCAGAGACCTTAAGAGAGCAAACTCTGCGGGCATGTTTGTTAGGGCCCTGTTGGTAGCAGTCAAATGAGGGGATAAAATTTGAACCCCGAATATGACAACCTGGGGTTTATTAGCGGTTTTGGACCCCGGATATAATATCCGGAGTTCAAATTTTATCCGCCTGGAAGTGTATAAAATTTGAACCCTGGATATGGCAATCCAAGTTGTGATCATATCTGGGGTTTATTAGCGGCTTTAGATCCCGAATATAATATCTAGAGTTTAAATTTTATCAACTTAGAGGAGAACTCCAGCTATTCATATCTTATTCTCTTCCACATCTTCTTTCTATTTACGCAAATGTCATTATTAATAATAAGAATATTATCCACATACTTATATCTATATATCATATCTCTTTCTTCAAAAAATACTCAAACAAACTCTTTATAATTATTCACCCCTCTATAATAAATCTTTCATTCTACTATATCTTTTCTCTTACTATTTTTACCATATCTCTTCTATAATTTTAATCACTAACAAACGGGTCATGGTGGTCAAAGAAGGGCCATTGCTTATCACTCCGAATGTGACCATCCAGGTTTTCATATCCGTTATTTGTTTACGAACTCCGGATATTATGATATCCGAAGTACTATTTTATACATTTGCAGAGCGATAAAATTATCGCACATCTCTCTATTCATATGTTTTCCCTCTTTGATATCCTTCTTTTATATACGCAAATGTCATTATTAATTGTCAGAATTCTATCTCTTTTTCAAAATTTTGACCGCTAATAAACGAGACCAGTAAGTAATGTCCCTTACTTAGTGTATCTCAATTGAACACTTCACCTAAACTTTTCAGACTCTATTAATAGGGTTTAAAGGACCCCCTCCTGGTCCAATTAAGAGTAAAAATGATAGAACACTTCACCTACAGTTAGAAGAAGCTGGTGTTGGCCCCATCTGGTATATCCTATTTCATGTTTTAGGTGTTTCATTACATATTATTGTGATAAAGTTAGTTTCAACTTTAAAAGTAGTTAGTAGACAAACATTTTAAACGACTTTCGAAAGTTTTCAAGTTGGCGATTGATTTAACGTGGCATTTGGATGAATCTACGCTTGAAATTTGGGAAGGCTATAGTGCAGCTTTTTATATTGCGCGTGTAGTATGGATAAAATGACGCAATTTTATCAATTTTGCTTTCGAAACTATACATAGTTTTGTTCTCATACATTTTGATAATAATTCGCATAATAAGTAAAACGATGCAATTTGAAAAACAAAGTGAATCAAATTACGCTACTTTACCCGCACTACAGTATCATTTCCTATTACTTCAAGGAAATAATCATCCAAGCTAAAATGGAAGTAATTGTCATAAATGTATATCAAAACTATCTCAAGTGATAATTTTAACGCAATTAAAATTTATAAGATTTTTAAAAAATTGAACTATTTCGATGATCGAGGTTGACTTTGTCCTAACCATCCTTTTGAATTATTTTTATCTTTATTTGAAAAAATATTAGTTTAATTAATTTTGTATCAAATTTTTATAGATTATTGATTCGTCTAGACAAAAAATTTTAAAAAAACAAAAAAATACAAAGTAAATTTCATAAAAAAAATATAAAAACAATCAAAAAATAATCCGCTTAAATTAATTGCATTTTAGTGGCCAACAATTTAACAAAAATTAATACAAAATAAAAAAAATTGAACAAAAAATCAATTAAAACTCTTAATTAGACCAAATTGAAACCCGTAAAGGATCCAAGGTAGACTTGAACCCGTAGAGGATGCAGTACCCTTTTCATTTATACAAGCAGGTGAAAGCTTAAATTTTTCCCAGCTATATATGTCTATTCAAAGACTAATGGAAACCTGTATATCATCTATTTATATTGTACGGTCATTTGATTTGGTAGGTCACTTTCATGAACCGATGAAAGAAGCTACAACCTGATTCATGGATGGAGTATGAGAAACACCACCTAGTAATTATTAGGTGGTTATGAGGCACCACTACTTGGATATTTCAACATCTTTAACAATTACATGTGTCGTCACCTGGTACCTAATATTCTTTACCTCCACGTAAAAAAAAAAGTAATTACCAAGAGTGTTAAGACAACATGTAACAGTGCCCAGGACTGGATCCAAGGGATCTATAGTGCATCTGCCGCACTATAGCGAGCAGGTCACCAAAAGAATATCGTTTTGGTGCCCAAAACTCAAAAACGTCGTTTTAAGTGTTTTAAAAAAAATTCTCCCAGAGCTTCTTCGATCTTGTGTTTTTTCTTCTTCGTTGCCAGATAGGGTTCTTTCCTTCAGGGAGCTCTCAAACATCAACTTCTATGCTTCAACCCCATTCACCACCACACAAAGACATCAACCACTACTCATCGTCTGAATCGCCTCGCAACGAATTTCAACCCCGCCGTTTGATCCCTCGACCGAGTCCCTCCAACTTCAACCCTAGCAATTAACGGTTGTTCATGACGGCGTGCAGTTGTGATTGGGGGCTGAAGCATGGAGAAATAGTTGATGTCGATGAGTTTCACGCAATGGCGGAACCAGAAATTTATTTTACTCTGGACTACATTTTGAATTGGGCTCAAAATGAACTGAATTGTACGTAATTGGGGGGAGGGCTAAAATTATTTTGGTTAAAATTTTACATATAAATAGGAAGAATTTTTTTTTTACCCTGGGCTAGAGCCCACCTTAGCCCTAAGGTGGCTCCGCCCCTGGTTTCACGCTTGAAGGAAGAAAAACCCTACCTCTTCCAACAAAGAAGAAGAAACCTGCGAACTCTTTGGAATTTTTTTTAAAACACTCAAAAACGACGTCGTTTTGACGCCTAACTCATTATAGTGCGGCAAATGCCCTATAGCTCCCCTGCGTCCGCCTAGGACCACCCAATAATTTTTCGAGAAATGAAGGTATATTATCTAAAATTAGAGACTTAAAGTTGAGGCCACCGGAGAGAGAGGGGTCGTGCACAACAAAACAATGCCCGATTTAAAACATCATGGGCAACCTCCATCTCCATGAGTTTAATTTTGTTCACCCTAAGGTTAACAAACTTTGTTCACCCTCCGCCATTTAAGAGCACTTCGAGATCTCAATTTGATAATCGAAATCATTTATTTTGTTCTGATTTACTTATTTAGTTATCACAAAAAAATTCAACTCAATCGAATATCTATAAATGCTTGATCAAAAAATCCAAATTCAAAATTTTTAATTTTTAAAACTTAAAAATTATATTTTTAGATAAAATAATTACTGATATCCAATTGAGTTGAATTTTTTCGGAACTAAAGAAACTAATCTCCATCTCCATTGTTAAGTGCAAGATTATGCATAAAAAATATATTCCGCGACATCTCTAATGGACTTTCCAGGGTGCCAAGAAAATCATTTTGGCAGGTTCTTGTGGCTAAACTTTTGTAACTTAATTATTTTTTGTTTTTATTCAAAAAAACACTGTATTTGTTATTTTTGTATTATTTTTTACAGTTTGTTGGTTCGTTTTGACGAAAAAAATTTAAAAACTATAAAATTATGCCCAAAAACTAAAAAAAACTCAGTAAAGTTAAAAAAAATTCAAATAAGGACAAAAGATCAATCTCATAGAGCCATATACGAGAGAATGTAACACATGAAATGGGAACAAACTACCACATCCTACCTCGTTTTCGTTCAGGCGATAGCTTTGACAATTCAAACAATTGCTGCCATAAAAAGTAATCTTTAAACTAGGACCGAAAACTATAGAGTTGAGAGGATCACTCAAGGTGTAGAAGAGTCCTGTAAATAGTAAAAATGGACTCATGGACTCATTGAGTCAGTTAACATTTCAAAGTAAAAAGTTCTGATGACTTGTGACTCAAACCTAACAAAACTCACAACCAACTTTCAACTTTACAATCTCCATGTGAAGGTGCGGCATCATATAGAGTGGTGGACCACATCCATTCATGGTAGTATGGTACCAAGGCTATGGAAAATTATTCAGTACCAAACAGCATCTGGGACATGGCTAGTTATTGTGCTGAAATAGTCAAAAGCACCCTTAAAATGCTTCATCTGAATCCAATGAGGGACCAACAGGCAGCATGTAAGTACTGTCCTAATTCAATTATCCAATCCAAGCGGAAGTGATAGAGACAAAAGCTAATCAAGGTCAATATCCAAAGTAAATTAGAAATCAGAATAGATACTTGCAAATTTATCGGAATGTACGGAAAAGATGATGACTCAATGGAAGCCCTTTCTCTTCAAGTTGCGCTCAACCTACAAGACAAAAAGTCAAGCATTACAGTAATTGAAAGAGCCACGTAACCATCTGTTGCAATAAGTATTGGAGTGGGCCAAACCACGCTCACAGGCAAATTGAGCCCCTGGAGGTTGCATAGGTCGGCATCAAGTATGAGCCAAGCCCAGTGAGTTTGGCACAGTCGTCACTTGGCTTGGGAAGGCAGCCAACATCACAAACAAGTAAAGACAAGTGGCGGATGTTGTACAATGATAGGCTGGGGAATCTGGTACGACCATCAGGACAGAAGGGGTCACGTGGGGGTGATATCGATAATGGGATTGCGGTCCGCACATGAAAAGCATCTCACATGATGCCAGAAGAACATGTGAGGCGGTTAACCATGTGATCGCCAAAGCATCATTCACCGTACTGAGGGTATCATCCTAATACTCGATTACTTTTGTTCTAATACTATTTCACATCCACTCACTCAGTCATCGGAGTGTTCTCTTCGGCCAACCAAATACCGGCCAACCCCACAGGCACTCTTCTTAGTTCCAGTAGAACCAGGTCCTGCATGTTCTCTGTCAAGGAATCGAGGTCTCAAAATTTTATTCCCGGTTTCACCCCACACCGTAACCATTAGAAAAAGATTGTGAGTCAACATGCAAATTACTTGGTTCAGAGGAGGTCCCTTTACAAGGATGCATCATATGACGACTTCTGAAAATGCAACTCTCCCCCAAATGTCTGTTTAGATAATATCAGCATGATTTCAGGGCTCACAATGTTCTTGCAGGAAAACAATAATTACAGATATCATTCAATTTTCATTGATTTCGAAATGTAACACTGCTAGATGCCATATCCCAACCTGCTATGTTAAGCAATGCTCTGGTTGATTTTGAGATACCCTTTAGTTGATGTAGTTAATGACGCGAAGGTTCATTGCTGCTAGAATGGCCTCTCACAGCCTTGCCTCTCGCTAGAATGATCAATTGTCATATCCCAAAAGTCATTGAGAAGATTGGTTAATGTTTGGTAAGGTTGCAAGTTCTTGGCCACCAAGGAAGACTAGTTTGTTCAAAATACAGTATTAGTAGAATTCAGACACAGCATTTAAACTTGCAAAGCTGGATTGTCTAATCTATCCAGAAGTGACATAGACAAAAACTAAGGTCAGCATGCAAAGTGAATCAGAATCAAAGGGAGACTTGAAAGTCTATTGTTACTTACGAAAGGATGTTAGCCAAAAAAGGAAAGCTTTCACATTTAGTTGCTCCAAACCTACAATTGACAACAGTCAAACATTAGATAGTGCAAGAGCCATGTATCAATCAACTGCATTGAAAATGTTCACGTATCTACAGGTTACAGCATAATGCACCTTTCTTATTAGTCAACATGCAAATATAGGTTCAGCACACCGCACAAAACTCCCGGATACAGCAGGGCCAAGGATCCTGAGTATTGGTGAAATAGGCTAGCTTCTAATGGCATCATCAGCGGTTCAGCGCAGCACTACAATACCTATCCTACAAACAACGATGCATTTGATTGCAGATGCCCCACCAAACTGCAGTTTCCGAATTGGGCAACTAGGAGTAATGACCTTAAGCACAAAAACAATAAGTTATGGAATTAATTATGCAAAACACAGAATGTTTTTTCAGTTGAAAGTGTTCTGTTAGCTTCTTGCCAAAGATAGACCACCTATCACCACTAGTCAGAACAGATTCATAATCCTAATGGTTTCCCAATCACCAATTTCACTAGCAAACCACCAATCATCTGTCCAACACTTCTTCGCAACCAGAAACCATCGAATGAGAACTAGGTACTAATTCCCGAAACATCAGGCTAGTACTACATTTCTTGGTCCGATGAAGTTAAGAGCGAGGTGAGACCATAAGTTTGAAATTGCTTCGGTTCAATTTCACATTCACTCAGTTGTTACTGAAAAGTTGATAAGATTTATAGCAGACTTATTTCGAGAGAAGAACCCTTATAAGAACTTTTATACATGGACTTAACACACAAGGGCAGCTGACTGACAAAGTCAAATCACTTGAATGCAGCAAAACAACTTCAAGAGAGGGGGTGAGACTTGAGAGAGACCAAAACAGCTTAGAAAGAACAAATAAAAGTAACTTAACTTCCAATCTCTAGCTTTCGGCAAACTAAAAGCTAATACCCTGCTATAAGCATCTCTCCTTATATTCGAGGTTATAAGTTGTTAACAGAAGCCGCTGCAAACATAAAGAACACAACACAGCTCACGTAACGAGCACAAAAAAAAAAAATTATCATAAGAACTTCTCTACTTTTTCCACTTTTTTTTTTTTGCGCAAATATTTACATACTGTTTTTCATGCACCTTCCTCTAGATCATAAATCCGTTCAAAGCACAAACAAACCTGGTAGCCAATATACCAAGCATGAATAAATAAGTAACCAGCAAATTTACATAATTGCTGGTCAATGCTATTTACCGGGAGTGTCCTACATTTGCCAACTAGAACAAATGCATTTGTAATATCCTGCAGATCACAGTACTTCACATGAATAAACACGATATGTCATTTTAACATTTCTTCTTGTTTAAAGAGCAAACTTTCGATATTTATTGAACTCCAGACATACATGTTATGAAGAAACAAGCACACGCCGAAGTGCAACCTCATCAAATTTAATCAGGTGGACTGAATCACGAAGAAAAAGAGAACACATGAGTTTACATTCCTACTCAATTTGTCAATCCACAGTAAATTCAGATCCAATAGATTTCCAAATCAGGAGCTCTGAAAATAGTGGCAACTTTTACATTACCATTGTCCAGTTATGTGTTTACAATTTACAAAACAGATTTTACGTTCAATAGTTATTCAGAATCATTACCCACTTTCACAAAAAATTTAATGCTCACACCAAGGATTAGATACAAGCAGGATTTCCAATTCAATGATATGATGTTAATATCATGAATACATGATATGATTTGAGTAAATACAAGCTTATTTGTCATGACAATCTGAATGTCCCGTGTACCATTCCTATTTCCGGGAAATCTTCATCCCAAAGGCATAATTGATGTTCTGTTGATGCATTATTTCATCTTTGTGAAGACAAGAGTCATGAATGCTTTGCTGTAACACAATTATCTGGACTGCAAAAATGCTTAAGCTGATATGATGATTTCTCCAGAGTAAAAATTTCTCTACATGTGGCATGTTAATTTGGATCCAAGATGACTAAAGCATGGAAACATATGCCTGGCCAGCAGCTCGAGCCACATGAGCTCGTTTTGGCATTGGAAGATTTAATTTTGCCATCCTTACATGGAATGTGGGGACTTGGTGACTATGTGACCAAAAACATCACACGCTTTTATACAATAGTGCTCCATGATTTCCAAAACCCCACTAGAATGGAAAGAGCTACTAATTGATTAGAGTTGTATATTTATTGGATTATTTTCTGATATTATTGTGACATAAGACATTGCTAATAAGACAACACAAGAACACTCCACGAGGGGGTGGTTTGGGTGAATCAACTGGATTGGACACCGCAAGAGATCCTCATTACATGCAAGCTAGATTATCAACTGAAACCTCTTCCAACACAAACATGTTCATATCTTTAATTTTGGCCTAAAAATGCTGACTGATTGACAATTAATTGCCGTTTCTAAATTTTGCACAGTGATATTTTCCATTTACAAAAAACCCCCCACCCCCTCCCTTCCTTTCATTTTCCACAAAAAATACAAGAATACACAAACAGTCTGGTCTACAATGTTCACAAATCAATCAACCTATATTTTCTATCAATTAGAGAAAATGCAATTGAACGTTTTGGTATTTTGAGCAAATGAGTCATATAAATCGTACCTTTTAAATGTGTGCACCATCAATTGCAAACTTATCTGCACTCATTGAACAGTTACAAGAAAGAGATATCATTGTCAAGCGAATCAATATCTGTATTGATACTTTAAAATAGTAGGCATGAAAAAGTTAGTCCCACTAATGAAGAGACCAGAAGACATTCTACATAAAACAATCAAAATTAGCAGAGAACCCATAGTTTTAAAAATCATACTGAAAAAAACAAATCATTACAGTCTGTTTACAGTCTGTAAGCATGAAGTTTATTTATGCATCATAATCAATCTAAAAAAACTTGGCAGTTGGCACTAACTAACTCTATAACCCACATTAGAAAATCATAAAAACGTGTATCCACTGCCATTTCCAATAGGATTTGAATTAAATTGCGACAAAAGAATACCTGTAATCTGTCTGCAAAAATACAAAAAGCACTTAAGTTGAATATAAAAACAACTCTCCAACATTTTGATAGCATTGTTAAATCACTTGGCTCTTAAGAGCAGACAAGCCCTTCGAAAATGCCAACCCAAATAATAGCTTAGCTTCATATCTTCTTGTTTACTAGCCAATTAACTTAGCTTAGGCACGATGGATAAACTGCCCCAGCAAAAAAGGCAAAGACCCATAAATATAAATTTGCATAACTAACTGCAATTTCAACCACAATGTCATGTATTCAAAATCACTTATCACTTCTTTTTTTTCCTTGAGGATGATAGATTGTGAGCAATAGAATGACATCAATTCATACATAAGGGACCTTTGACAGAGCTGCCTATCAAAATCTGGTGCAAGAGCGCGCACACACAAAGCAAGGATGCCGAAAACTTAGAACTAAGCAAGGCATTGGTATTTCTTAACATAACTGAGAACAGTTCAGCACATTTTCCAACCATTAAGACAATTCCGTTGACACAAATTCTTTTACATGGATGATGAATTGGTTGTATGAACAGAAAATCTTTCGTTCCATGTGATCCCAATTCCTCGTGCATACAGCACATCAATCTCTACCATGTACATTAGGATGCCAAGACAAATCCATCTGACTGAACTGTTTAGCCTTCTCATACCATGGCATTTATGGTGCAAAAGCCTGTCGATGGGTATGAACTCCAGCCTGATATAGAGTAAGGTGCTGTATAGCCTTGGCAAATAAATCTCTCACATCAGGATGTTGAGACACCACAGAACGAGCTGCACCCTCAATAACACTGAGTGCTCTTGCTTGTTCAAGAGCCTTGCTGTTACCAACATTCAAGGCAAGGAAGCAAAGCAACATGAGTTCATTCACTTGATCGCGACCACTGATCCTGATCAAATTCATTAGCCGTGGGACCCCATTGGTGTCGATAATTGCCTTAGAGTGCTCCAAGCAATTAAAATTGTCTGGACAAGCAAATTTACCAAGGGCAACAGCAGCTTCAGATGCCACATCTATATTTCTGTGGCCAAGTTGAGTGACCAAAGGACCAATTATCCGACTTTCTTTTGCAGGGAAAGTTCGCGCCAAAGACCCAATAGATCTTATAGCAGGAATTAGCAATGTCAGATTGCTTTCTTCATTCACCACTCTCAGGATCTGTTCCAACACTGCTTTTGCAGCTGGAGTGTTGGGCTTGAAAGCTGCCCGCCTAATGTCAGTATTAGACTCTGCTACAGCAGCTAATTCCATCACGGTCATCAAACAGTTAGTCTGCAATTCCCCTCTTTCCTTCTCAATGATTTTTGCCAAAACAAGCAACCCTTTCGTTTCAGTTATCTTTCTGCTATTCAACAAACTCTCCCTAGAGAGTTTCCACAAAGCCCTTGCACAACTAATCTTGATCTCAAGTTTCAACTCGGGTGACTCAGCCCCCCTCTCCTTCTTATGAAAAGGGGACGAAGAACTCGAATGCGGGCTGTAATTGAACGAGTCTCTAGCTAATTCCTTGTTAATCTGAACAAGTGAGTGTAAACTAGGCTTACCTGTCTGAAGCTTAGGAATAGGATCATCCAACACTGTATCCATAGACAACAATGTCACCAAAGGCCTACTGACATTCTCTCTCCCAAACTCCTCCTGCACCACTGGGTCCATCTCCGCCATCTTTGCCACCAAATTTGCCACCGCAACCTGAACCTGTTGTGAAAAGAAAGAATAAATTTACTCCTCTCTAATAACTTAAGCTCCCAGATGAGTTAGTGGTAAAAAATTTGATACGGTATAAGAGCACAGCATATCGATCATCTGATCGAATCTAGGCCCGCCATTGGCATAGCAGACCAGGCCACCGCCAACTTTGGGCCCAAAAATAGGGCCCCCATTTGAGATAGTCAATACATAATAAATGCTTCAGTGCTTTCCTAATGTTTTAGTGATGGATCAATCGTTGGGAAAGGTGTTGTAGGTTGTACGTCTTAGGTTTACAAGGACAACCATTAAAAAAATTCCTTTATGAAATTTTGGCTTCCTGAAATTTGACCTCTACACCCTCAGCATAATAAAAGAGGACTTCTCTACCACATCAATGCACGTAGTCAATTCATTGTCAACACAATGATACTTAAGGACGAATCTAGCTTTTAGTAAGAACATAAAAAAGGCATTCTCACTTATATATCCGTAAAAGTATTTAGTATTTCATTTCAATATCCACTCATAAGTTTAATTTAGCTTAATATATTACAATAGAAATTTTTTTGACCCCATTGTATGATGAGTTTGTCTATGGCCTCAAAATGCATAGGGCCAGCCCCGATCGACTCTCACTGTCGACCAGAGATAACTAGAGACAGTTGCACGTGTTTGGCCCATCATTTCTCCCCCAAGGACTCAGACTGTTGGAATATTTTTAGTCCTACCCGCAACGGAAGTACATCCAATAATAAACACACAAGATGGAGAAAAAAAATTCCACTATATATTCACAATATATGGGTATAAAAAACTCTCAAAGAGCAGAGTTACACTAACTCAACTCCTCTCACTCCTCTCACAAATGCACTCTGTGTGAACTCATACACATGCACACAGAACACTGTTTTGCTTCTTCTCAACAGTACATGTCTTTCACTCTCTATATGCCTCTAGCACAAGCAATAACCCATAAATATATGCAAGCAATACCAGGGCATTAAACAAAAACAAAACAAAAAAAACTGTTCGAATTCCCCAACTAATTCCAACAAACAAGCCAATAAACATGGGGCAAACTTTTCCACTTCTCAAAACAGCCACCACTTTCTATTTCTTTTACCAAGAAGATTTCTGCATGGCAAAAACCCAACAAACTCTCCCTTTTTCTCATGTGAAAAGTACACCCCCGTGCTCGGGTGCCTATTCAAAAATATCGGTAATTAAATTTGATGCGAAGGGAACTCTTTTTCTTGCATACAAATGTTCTTCATCACCTTTCTCAATTGGAGCCTCAAACATCAACTTGTGCACTTCTTTTTCGATGTTGCTCTCCACACATAACGACTCGCTTGCGCCTTTACACGCCACACTTGTGTAACCCGACACCCATACTTTTTGCTTGCTCGGTGTCCAAAATTCGCACGTCGCATCTCAACATGACCTTGAAGCTTGTACAAATTTCAGTTAATTTTTCCTTACAACATAACCTTACCATTCTTGAAAACCTCAAAAACTCCATTTCTCGATGAAAAACTACAACCATTAGAATCCAACATACCCAAAGAAATTAAATTTTTTCTTATTCCTAGCACATGCCGGACTTTTGTCAATCTCACAATTCTTCCATCGGCCATACGAAAACAAACCGTACCCATGCCAACAACCTTGTTCACCGTGCTGTTTGCCATCTTAACGGTATTTCCATCACACGTCTCGTACAAACAAAAATAGTTTCTATTTGAACAAATATGAAACGAGCAACCAGAATCCATAACTCAATCAAAACATTTCGTACCTTCTAGAGTAACCGTAAGCACATCATCTTCATTTTCGGTGAAACTCTCTACAATCGCCGCTTCACATTTTTCCTTTTCTCTCTCCTTCTTTGCCTTGAACTTTGGACAAATCTTCAAAATGTACCTCCTCGTCACAATAATAGCATTTCCTTTTGTCCACATCTCACGACTCACCACCTAGAGAGTATGAACGTCCCTTTGGCTTGGACCCATTTTGTCTCTCGATCATTCGCCCTCTAGCTTCACTATCAAATGATGCAACCATGGCGTGCTCTTCCGAAATCCTCTCGCTCTCCTTCCTCTGCATGGACTCGTGGGATATAAGTGTAGCAACAACCTCATCAAGCCTAAGAGTGTCTTTTCCATACATCAAAGTAGTCTGAAGATGCTCATGCAATGGTGGCAATGAGACCAATAGGAGGATCGCTTTATCTTCCTCCTCAATCTTTGCACCAATGGCCCCGAACCCCGTTAGTAGTCGGTTGAACTCATCCAAATTATCAGAAAAACTTGCTCCTTCGGACATATGTAACGCATATAACTGTTTCTTTAACAACAACTGATTTGTCAAAGACTTGAATTTGTACCTACTCTCCAACTTCGCCCAAAGTTTCACCGGATCAGTTTCGTTAAAGACTTCCCGGAGAGTGCTATTTCCGAGATACAATTGGATCGTGCTATTTGCAAGTTCTTTCATCTCCTCCCATTCATCATCTGTCACCCCTTCCGGTTTTTCGGACTTCCTCTTGAGCACCTTTACCAAGCCTTCTCTCATCAATATATTCTTCACCCTATGTTGCCAAAGAGTGAAGTTATTGTGGCCGTTGAAAAGCCCAATCGTGAACCCGGTGCTTTTCCCCGCCATACCTCATAACTTCTATGTGTGAGTTAAGGGGTCTTCAACCGTAGCTTTGATACCACTTGTTGGAATATTTTTAGTCCTACCCGCAACGGAAGTACATCCAATAATAAACACACAAGATGGAGAGAAAAAATTCCACTATATATTTACAATATATGGATACAAAAAACTCTCAAAGAGAAGAGTTACGCTAACTCAACTCTTCTCACAAATGCACTCTTTGTGAACTCACACACATGCACACAAGTGCACTGTTTTTCTTCTTCTCAACAGTACATGTCTTTCACTCTCTATATGCCTCTAGCACTAGCACTAACCCATAAATATATGCAATCAATACCTGGGCATTAGACAAAAAAAAAAAAAAAACTGTTGGAATTCCCCAACTAATTCCAACAAACAAGCCAATAAACATGGGGCAAACTTTTCAAATTCTCAAAACAGCCACTACTTTCTATTTCTTTTACCAAGAAGATTTCCACATGGGAAAAAACCCAACCCAACAGAGAGGGCGTTTGCACCCACCTTTGACTTCTAATCGAAGCTAGAGGGTTGAAGCTCTCTAGCAAGCTACAACAGCTGTTCGTTGTTTTTCCTTGCTTGTGAAGGACTTCAATGTTTCCCTAGTGGACAAATACAAAAGTTTGCAATGTACAAGCTGAAATGTTTAAGAATAAATTGAAACTAATGAAAACTGGTTGAAATTAA
>JABCMJ010033065.1:0-12635 GCA_014822125.1 Arbutus unedo | reverse complement strand
TTTAATTTTTTATTTTGTCAATTTTATCCTTTTTTTCTTTTTTGGTACAATAACTACAAATGGTATTTTTGTAAAATAAATATAACACTTTTTTTTTTTATGTATACTAGCCAAACAACATATATAAGAAATTGGGAAAAATCATTATCCGTCTAATTTTATCGATCCAAATAAAGTGATAAAAAGGCCATATTTCTTTCTTTTTTTTTCTTATTATTAATAAAAAAAATCATATTATTCTCCTTTCTTTTCTATCTTATTAGCCAATGGGCCTGTTATTGACGGAATTCTTGAGTAATTTTCCGAATTCAGTGCCCTCACCTGACCCTAATCTGTCCGCCGTTATTATTTTTGAGGATTTTATGGACGCCCCACTCTCAAAGCCCTGGAACCCTCCACTGGCCTCGAACCATCCGTCATATTCGCTTCACCGAAGGCCCTCGCCGGAGGTTGGATGACATCGCCGATGCTAAATATCCGATAAATAGTATGGCTCCATCCTTCACTCCTTTCTCTTTCTCCATTCTCTTTCTCTACCTTTCCCCAGTTTAGAAATACTAGGATAAGTTCAAGGTAAATTTGATTTGTTGATTTTGGTTTACAAACAAGCTGTTTGATTTGGGTAGAAAAGGTTTTGTCTCGGTAATTATGGTTCAATTGCAGGTTATGCTTATGAATTGAGTCGGGGGTTCTTCAATTTTTGCAATCACAGCAATTTCCCTTCAAGGTAGGTGTGGTAAGATTTCCCCCCTTTGATTCCACACCCCCACACCCCCCCCCCCCCCCCCCCCCCCCCCCCCAAAATCAGATTAAAAGTTTTGGTTTTGCATAGACATTGTCCCATTGAAAGTGATTAGTTTTGAGATACTGTTCTTTACCATTATAGGGAATTACTAACTCTATTTGTTTTTATAGAAAGATTTGAGTGATCCTTGATAGTTGCTTATGGAAATTTATTGGTTTCGAGAATTGTAGCTACTATGTGACTCGTAGAACTCAATTTGACAGACATTACGCAACTAAGATGCAAGCTCGATTGGAATTAGACTTTCACTCTCAGGTTTCCTTAACTGAACCCAATCCCATCTTTCTGGTTCAATCCGTGCTATTAACGAATCTCCACTTATTCTGTGCAAAATAAGTTGTTGTGATCCTCTAGGGAAAGGGAGCAGTCGGCTGAAAACATTTCCTTTCAGTGGCTCTGCTCTAGTAAATCGAAAATGACTTGAGCTTTTTGCTCTTAATGGTAATGATATTATATTCCCTGGTGGATCCAGGGCTTCGTCCTTCAGTCCTTTGATTGTGGATTGGAATCTTAATGATCAAGACCAAATCCGTAGGGCATACCTACTAAAAGGTCCTTGTCGACCAGCAAGCATAATTCCCAAAAAACCATTTGGGAAAACTTCATGACATTTAAATGGGCGTGGTTTAGTGGATTTCGTAATTGGTTAGAATATTACCTATTGTCATGTTGTCCTCTACTAGGGGTTTTATTTGTTGAGTTTGTGTTTTCGTTGTGCCCCCTCTAACCGCTACATTCCTGGCTACTCCACTGCATGTAACTACAGCTTCAACGCAGGCACAAGAACAACAACTAAGGAATGGACAAATCGGGTTAGTCCTGGTCATTGTATCATTTATTATGTTTCTTGTAGAATGTAATTGAGTTCTGCTGTAGTTTAGAATTCCATCAGTGCAGTTGTTGTAAGTTCAAGTTGGAGTGTCGTTTATGCGATCTGCAGTATCTGCCAAGCATTCCTGTCTTTCTGCTGTGAACGCATTTGATGATGGATTCTGTTTTTTGTTTCAGGTCGAATTTTTCACAATGTAAATCTTTGTGAGATTGAATTGGAATATTAGAGTCCGGTGAAGTATGTCTTTTCTTGGTTCGGGTTGGTGTTGGGACAATGCCTGTGAGGATTCTGTGTAACAAGGAAAGGATTTGGTATTTTGATTGTTTCCAAATTGGATTGGTTAGTTCTGTCTCCTTCTCAACTGTTCTCCAGCTTGAGCCATCCTTTGGTCGAACAGAACATGATTCTTGTGCCAAATCCCAGTTTGGGCTCAATCTCAACATACCCAACTGGCACCAATTCACGGAGATTGTACCAATCTCGCCCTCACCATGTAATATTGCAATTTAGTGGAGTCTCATCTTTCAATTCAATGGAAGCTACCTGTGGACACAAAAGGAGGTAAAATTGCCATGATTTGGCTTCTTACCAAACAACTTGCATGCATCTTGTGATACTCAGTAAGAGCTCATTACAGGTGTGACTATTATGATTTGCATAGAGTGCTAGTTCCTTATGTTGAAGCTTGGTCTTGGCAGAAGTCCATTGTTAAGGAGAGGAAGACATTAACTGAAATAGACCAAGATCATTCTGACTCACTTATTGTTCTGCAACACCACCCAGTTTATACATTAGGCACTGGTAGCTCAGAAGATTACTTGAATTTCAGTTTGAAGGATGCTCCTTATGATGTTTACCGAACAGAACGCGGTGGTGAAGTGACATACCATGGGCCAGGCCAGGTAATTTTTGCATGCTTTACCAAGCATATGTCCAAAACTTGATATTTGTAGTTTTGAGTTTTATGCTCTTTATAGCTTATAGTTTTGTCACGTACTGCGAGTTTAAATGTATAATCTGTTTTTTTACAAGTTTCTTTCTATGCTATCATACACTTTCAGTCCACTGTAAGATATGGAAGGGCTGGATACTGGATAGCATGAAGATACAATCCAATTCGATGTCGTGGGGTGGTGTGGGGTGGGGTGGCTCCATTGGATAAGATGTAAGAGGGCCCCACCTTTATCCATTCCAATTCACCTTTCGGTTGACAATTAAAAGAATGAACTACAAACAGTATTTCAAGAAATACTGCTAGTTCTTCCAAGTTCCTCTCGAGACTAAAGAGTTTAGTGATGCCTTCTACAATATAATCTGTTCATCTTCTAATCCAACAACTTCTTTCTTGGTACGATACGGATACAGCATAAGAGAAAATCTGAAAAATAGGATGTGGGAACAACTAGGATACAGATGGTCGTAAACCATTATATTTTTCTTATTTTTTTAAAGTTTTTACTTGGTTACTTGTTTAATTGTTATTCAAAGTTAAAAAAAACACGTATCACACAATAAAGATATTCAATATACTACACAAAATGATAATATTATTTCATTCTACTATATTTTTTGGTCTAAAAGTAAGTAAAATGTTAAAAATTTGTACTTTTCTTCATTCCAAACAATTTTACCTTATATGAAGCAAGAAGTGACACAATTTTACTTTCATAAAAGTTTTGGATACGTGGTCTAGAGCATCTGAAAATTATATGATACGTTAAGAAGAAAAAGTAATAATTTTTCTATTGTAGATAATTTTAAGATACATTATCAGCGAGTATCGGTATTCAACACGGGTATGAATCCTATCTAGAAATATCTGTGCTTTGTAGTTGGGATCTCATTAGCGCCATATCATTGATGGTATTACTATGTAAGCCGTGTTGGCACAAATGCAACACGTAAGTTGCACTCTAAACTTGGTGTAACGCTGAATATATGGGATATGCCTCGTTCAAACTGTGAATTCCTTATTTGAATCCAGAACACACCCTTAATGGTGGTAGTCGGAAAATTTTAGTCCCGCTTTAACTTTAATAGGCAATGAAAAGGAAAAATGTGATTTCATCATGCTGACTTTTCACAATCAACTTGGGAAGGAAACAATGGACAATCTGGTGATTGTTTAAATATGTGAATTGGTAATTATTTAGCACTTCTTACTAGATTTTGTGACTAACTTGCTACGCATTGGTTTATGTATTGTAGCTAGTACTGTACCCTATTATCAATCTCCGTTATCACAAGATGGATCTTCATTGGTACTTTAGGGCCCTTGAGGAGGTTGTCATTCGTGTCCTTGCCTCAACATTTTCTGTCACGGCTTCGCGGATCGAGGGTTTGACCGGTGTTTGGGTTGGTAAGTTTCATGACATAAAAATTGTTTGCGCCATCTATTGCTTGCATAATCAGAAATGGCAGATGGGGAAGACATGAATATTAACTGATTTAATTATTTTTGCCCTAGGCCCTTAGTAATTATGTATTACATTGGCTTGCTCTTGGCTATTCCCACAAAAAGTGGAAGAAACCTTACTTGTTAACTTCTCCCTCTAAATGTTCCAAGATCTATTCAAAATTTGGTTTTTAGAGGTTTGGGATTATTGTCATGTTTACTCATTTCTCTCCCTTGAAGTATCGAAAGAGTTGACTGGAAAGGATAATTTTTTTGTTTGGCTTTTTTTGTTGTGTGAATTGTTTTGAGAGGATGTTGAGGCCTGAATAAACTTAAAGTTATGTCAGGGCACCGATTATGCCCATGGAATGTCAAAGAATTGTTTTATAAATGAAGGTTCTGTGTCTCTCGAGTCTCAAGTCCTTAAGTATTTGTTGGCTAAGTATTTGTTGGCTCCTTTTTCTGTTTTCAACGTTTTCTACCAATCAACTGAGCATATTGGTGTCACTGTTTTCTTGAGAAAAAGTTGGTCAGTTATTTCTAGAATCCTCTGGTCATGAATGACAGAGTCTATACGTTACCTTTTCATTCGGAACATAGGAATCATAATTTCTGCAACCATATTAATATCTACTAATAGTTGGCAGGCAATGTTTTTCCAGTGCTTTATCTGTTTAGCTAGGTGGAGATTGGTGTATAAGCGATAAGATTGTTTAAATTCTGGGGCTATTAACAAAACCATTATCGTGCAAAATGTCCCACTAATCCAAGTGAATTATGGCCATTGATTTTGAATTCGGAAAAATTTAATTGTTCTAATTTCTGGGACCGTAACATTACTCTTGTTTATGTCATCGGTTTATGCAGTATCATCGGATTTTGCCTATACTACCATAATAGTACTCTTCATGCAGTCGTACTGTGCTGTTCTGTTTGTGATTTGTTTTTAGTTGGAAACAAACCACAGTTTAAGGAGCCTAACTAATTGGATCCTTTCAGGTGATCACAAACTAGCAGCGACTGGGATACGAGTATCGCGGTGGATCGCATATCATGGCTTAGCAATTAATGTCACTACGGATCTAACTCCCTTTCAAAAGATAGTTCCATGTGGGATACGCGATGGTCTTGTTGGAAGCATCAAGGGATTGCTAAGAGAACAATCTGGAATGCATCACATTGATGATAGCAAACTGCTTGATATCACTCACAAATCATTGGTTAATGAGTTTTCTGAAGTATTTCAAGTTGAACTTCACTACAAGGCAATCTCTGGGTTGGATTTCTCAAAAGGGGAACCATCAACTTTGGTAACTGGGAATTAATGTTAGATTGAGGCTAATCACAGCTTATCTGAATCATTTCCGGCAGCGAATTCAATGTGTTGTAGAAGACTGTTGAATTTTGTGGGTACATGCATAAATTATCAATGGGATGCATAGCAAACAGCGTAGGTGGCTTGTATATTTATGCTGCACCACACACACATTATTATTCGGATACAGATATGTCCAGAAGCGTTAGATGTATATTGGGCTCTTCAAAATAGTGTGGGCTTCACGTGCATCTAACGGTTTTAGACATATCTGTGCACAAAATAGTATGTTCCTAGATTTTTTGTTTATTAGTCTGACTATTTATTGATCTCGTCTTTACGGAACCGATCCTCTTTTCACTATATGAGAATATGTGTCATGGGCTTAAAATAGTGGATAGAACAAGTGAATAAATTTTTTTTAGACAGAGAGTATCTCAAGTGGGGGAAGAGTGAATGTTTTGGAAATGGGTGAGGTATATATTTTTTCCACAAGATAACTTTAGTGGAATTAATAGTGTGAGACTACAATTCGGTGTTCAACACTCTTGCATGAACTTGAACTCCAGACCTTTTGTTGGAACCAAATGTTACAAACTACTTGAGCTAACGCCAAGGGATCAAGTACAGTTTCAGTAATTTATCTCGTACCGTATTTGTCGGTATCAATTAGTATGTCTCGTATTGGCCATCAGCCACCTAGCGATGTCGAACTACCCCTTGTACTATTTTAGCCAGCCACTGTACAATTTGAACTACAGTAATTTTCTCATACCGTACTGGGCGGTACTGGTTGGTATGTATCGTATTGGCCACCTAGCGGCACCGGACTACCACTTGTACCATTTCGGCCACCGTGGTTTCGGCATGTTCCGATCGGGATCGTAATGTAGGGATATTTTTTTTTTAATTTTTAATTTATGATTTTTAGGTAATTGCATATAAATTGAGATTAAAATCATCGTCTTTTATGTTTGGTGATTTATTTTTAAGTTGTGAGATTTTATTTTATAAGTTTAATAATTTTTGTTATACAATATTATTTGAAAAATATATATTGATTTTAGCAATAAATCTGAAACTATGCCCCGGTACTCACCAGTACTGGTACCGTACTAGTAACAAAAATAATATGTTCATCGATACAAAATTGATAACTTTGGTTTGAACAACACAAATGTTGTGAACTGTCGATGGAAAAACTTTAAAGGGTTGGCTTGACAATCAAAGTTTGGACTTAGGAGTTTGCTCCATCTTTAAGGTTTTTGTAGTGGGTCGAATTATGGACTGACCCGTCACTAAGAATATGGATCGAATAGTTAGGTTGTGTTGGCAACGTGGGCCGTCGCCACGATTATATTTCCGAATGGGTTAAGAGATCACCGATGTGAGACTATGGGCCTAGTGCATGGACTGTCACCATGCCGAGTTGGTCAACCCGTCACTTGGTCAAGCTGTTAGAATTTTTTGAAATTGGAAGGGATACTCGAATAGGAAAGCTCAAGGTTTTTGGAATTTTCTTGTTTAGGAAATCCTTATACTGAAGGAAATAGCCAAATTTGACAATGCACAAATTAGAAAAAGATCCTGTGTTATTCACTTACCATGCCAAGATACTTGATGGCTTATAAATATAGGAATGCAAAGCAAGGTCAGGTATATAATCAACTACAAGTGCAATCACTATTGTGCTTTAGTCTCACATGTTTTAAGTTAAGCATCAGAGTGTCTTCCGGTTGAAAATAATCCGGGTGATACTAATTGGTTGTTCCATGTGCATGCTACAGAACAACTTGAATCACGGAAACGAATTGAATCGGATTGGATTGGATTGAATTGGAAAATATTTGCAACCCCCACAGTTTTAATGCCGAAATGTATAATGTATTATCAACTCTTATGGGATTAGTTCATGTAAAATTTCGCTCTAATTTTAATTAGATCATCCAATAGTAGACGATGAGTCAAGTGTTAAAAGAAACTAAGATATTTTGAATCTAAAAGTTTAGAATGAATTAAATTTCTAAATTCTAAGTTTTAACCATTAAGTCAATCCCTTCGAATTTTTCCAACATACGACAATTCACAACATTTATAAGTTAGGTTTTTGAATTATGAGTTTCTAGATTATTTACTTAAAAGACTAACATAAG
Source organism: Arbutus unedo (assembly GCA_014822125.1). Lineage (NCBI taxonomy): Eukaryota > Viridiplantae > Streptophyta > Magnoliopsida > Ericales > Ericaceae > Arbutus > Arbutus unedo. Next base: position 5,135 of record JABCMJ010033065.1, on the reverse strand, counting down.
TTGTAAACATATTTTGTGTAATATTCTAATAAACTTGAATATAATTTAAACTTATTTATTTAAATAAATTACGAAACAACTTATTATCAAATGAATGTCTAGTCCTTAATAATTTTATAGAGGTACTCTTGAAATTAATTATTTTTTTTCCTCCACGATTGTTTTTATAACTCTAATAACTAATCCAAAATAAATAAATAAATTGGAGCTTAAAATAATCTCAGTTTTTTTTTTTTTTGTCAAACAAGTAGAAAAAGTTAAAGTAAACAATTACTATCAAACGCTATTCGTTGACTTATTTTAAGCAAATAAACAAAATTTATAAATGCTAATAAATGGGGAGAGATTCGAAGAGATTACCATGAAATTAAATACCTATGTGTCTATACTTTGATTTTGATAGGCATGTCTTTAAGTCTATTGTCTTATTGAGGTATCAAATCTTCTAAACTTAAATGAAAATTGTCCATTAAAATTAAATAAGGGGTAAAAAGGACATAAATCCAATTTGGATTTCACCATAACCCAACAATTATATTAAATAGGTAGTTGACTTAACGATTATTTAGTATCCTTGTTGATGGGTTGTAGTTGAGATAATAAAGATTTCTATAATTATAAGGAGAAAGTAATACGTAGGAATGACAGCAAGTTAGTTCGGTTTGAATTTTGATAAAACTGAATCGAGACTCGAAAATTAGAATCAGAACTTGACGAGTCTTTATTCACTTAAATCATCACCATGTTAGCTGGAGATTGATTCGGTTCGGTTTTTTCCAAACGTGTTTACATGATGGTTAATACCTTAAACTGAGATCTAAATGAAACCGAATATGTGTATCACATTAGAAGCAGTGTTTCAATAACTTTTTGTACACAAGAAAATAGAACAAAAAATAGCTGACAATTAAAATAAAATAGTTCACCTACAAGAAATAATTCACACATAAGTGTTGGTTGTATTTTTGGAATGTACAAAATGCAAAAAAAAAAAAAGAAGATAAAATATGGATTATGTTTCATCTATATATCTACACATTTTTAAGTAGAAGGATATTTAAGTAAATACGTTTTCGGTTTGAAATTCAGTTTGAACAGTCAATAAAACAAAACAAGAACTAGAGTTGATTGATTTTTCACAATTAAGAATCAAAATGAAACCGACAGTAAAAAAATGATTAAAAATTGTACCAAATGTTTGGAATTGATGTTTTTCACCGTGTTTTTTATCATAAAAATAATAAGTATTTTTATTTGTTAAAAAATAATTTTCACACTCCTTTTTATTATAAATGCTCGTCTAAAATTTATATTTTTACCGTGCTTTAAGTACATTATATGAATGAGAATTAATATCATTGTCTTTTTTTATTATATTTTTAAATTTGATCAAGCTCGTGTTAATGTTTTGGATTAATCACCCCTCTGGATGAAAAGTAAAGTCCATTAAAGACAATTTAAAAAAAAAATGAAATTTTTACTATTTCAAGTATTTTGGCGACGTTTCATTTGAGATTTTTCAATTTTAATTTTAGTTTTTATATATTTTTAATTTCTCTTGTAGAAACAAATGAGAAAACATAATTTTTAAAATAAAGTTATATAAAAAATTGAAAAATATTAAATAATATCTATCATTGAAAAAAATAATTTGTTACTTTTAAACAAAAATTCAAAATATATGTTTACCAAAAAAGCAGAATGTGGAAACTGCCATCGTTTTGAAATTATTTAAACGAAATAGAGCTAGGCATAATTTTCGGGGGAAAAATAGAGCAAGACATACGCACGTGTAGAAGCTGCAGCTTGGGTAGTAGTGAGAACCAGCGGGGCAGCCGTAACAGTAGAGCGCGTGGACGGAAGCCAAACTCGGCAACAAGTACTTTGACTTTCTTCGATTTTGACTTTTAAAACCGTCCGAATTTGATCAAACTTGTAAAACGTTGTTTCAAACCTGTTGATCCAAGAAAACTCAGAAAAAGTGATCCAAGAAAACTCAGAAAGTGACCGTATACTCATCTATTGATATTCATTTACCAAAAAATTGGTACAAAATAAATATTTTTGGGGAAAAAAAATTAATAAAGTAAAAGAAAAATAAATGCATTTTTTATGTGATCAATTGATACAAGAAATTAGTGTAAAAATAAAAATTTTCTAACGGAATGACTTCTTAACGACTAAGATGAACACTGATAATGAGACGAAAAAAAATTAATAAAGTAAAAGAAAAATAAATGCATTTTTTATGTGATCAATTGATACAAGAAATTAGTGTAAAAATAAAATTTTTCTAACGGAGTGACTTCTTAACAACCAAGATGAACTCTGATAATGAGACGGAATCAATTTTCTCACAACCCATTGATCCACATGATTCTCATCGTGCTTGTCTCCAGTTTGATCCATCGATCGACTAGCTTGTTAAATGTCTTGCCAAATTCTTGTTGATGATCAACAAAGAGCCTAAGTGAGTTCCGCACATCGAGACATGCATTTATAGTGTAAGGGTCGTCGGCGCCACCACCAACGGTTAAAGACTTGTGGTACTTTTTCTTCTTTTGGTTTACAAATGTAACTCTTTCGTAGACTTTTTATTTTGATACAGAATGCACGACTTAATGTTACATCATCCATTTCCATTAGATTTTATTTTTTATTAGGTATCGCTCAATGTATCTCCCACGTCGCATGGGATTCCCCAGATCATATATTGCTCATTCTACTAGATGAATTAAAAAAATATACAAATTTAATGCAAAGTAAAAAAAAATTAAAAATTAAAAGAAATGAGATTCTTTTCCTAGTTTTTAAATGGTGAGAAAAAGTAACACTCCAGCTGTTATTTTGCGTACGAAGAAAACAACAATGATACACACACATCGCTTTTACACACCATTTTTATACATCACTCAAAACTACGTCGTTTTGTGTTGATGAGGAAACAAATGATGTGTAAAAGTGATGTGTGTGTATCATTTTTACGAAGCAAATGACACATAAGAGAGTGCAGTCCAACATGCATATTCCGTGGTCAACTCCTACCCACCGACCGCAGCGTGTACTTAACATTCCGTCCAAAAGGCGTACTAGGCTCCGACAGACAACATGTGCTCAAATAACATATCTGAATATAAAATAAATAAAAAATGCTAAAGGCTACTTTCCCTAATAGAGCACAAGTAAAACATATGGTGTAGCAAAAGAAATGCAAAAGAAAGGGACATCCACATGGACACTATTATAGATTAACCTAAAAATAAAAAAAAAAAATTATGACCTTGAGTCCTTAGAGCAACACTAGTTAATTTTGTTAGTGAAAAGAATAAAAAAATGTACACTAGTCAATTGGTTTAGAGACCCTGTTGTTCATTACGCATAGCTTAATATATTGTGTGCTGCACAACAGTCTTATCTGATTCCTAGTCAATTTGCCTATCTATTTTTTCCCTCATATACTTCAACATCGCTCTCTATTTTAGCTCTCCAATTAAACTAATTTAATTGACAAATAAAAATTACACGTGTAGTATTCACATTTAATAATGTGGCAATGATGTGTTATTTTATTTTATCTTTTTGACGATAATATAATGCAATGGCAAGAGAAATTTGGCGTGAGATGAATGAATGCACTGAAAAATTTGCATAGTAAAAGAGGAGGACTCACGATAAGTAGTAAGTCAAATTAAAAATAGACAAAATAATTAGTCATTTAAAAAAACTGTTGAAATACTAATCTTTAAATTTAACTAGTAAAAATAGCCGGCATGTCTCATTTGAAGGGACGATTAGAATTGCTCTTATGTTTCGTTTTCATTTAAAAAATTATTCTGCACATATCATGATATTTACAATATAATACTCATAATTAAAATATTAAAAAGACAATTATCTCCTAAGCATGTCAGAAATGCTATTTGTAAAGAACCCATACCCACCGACGAGGTGGGGCATCCCTTTTTTGCACCCACCCACATCGCCGCACCAACAGCCGCCCCCCACAAAGGTTTGCACTTAGCAGTATATTTTTATCTTTATTTATTTTTTAAAAATTATTTCTATACAAATAAAAATAATTCAAAATTGATAAATTTATTGAATTATTTTTTTTAAATTCTTTAAAACTTCGTTCGTATTTTTTAATTTTTATGATTACTCCTATCTCGACGAACTAACCGACACAAACATGCGACGAAACAGGTACAGAAGTAAATTTTTGTGAATAAAAATACCAAAAATAAATATGCATCAATTGTTGTTTTTTTTGTTGATTTACAAAATAAAATTAAAAATATTTTAAATTATCTAAAAATATTCACATTCATCACATGTCCTAATGCATCTAACTTTAGAGAGAGAAAAAGTGATCGATACCACTTATTCTAATCTCTTTCGATCTTGGTTTCTGAATTTTATTTTCGAAAAAATACTAAAAATTTATCTTTTACTTAAAAAATTATTTCAGGATATACCGTGAACTCAGAATATTTTGATAGAATTGTTGAAATTTTATAAATTATTTGTTGATTCATATTTTGTTGTTATTTTTATTTTTATTTTTTTGTTGATTTATAAAATAAGATTAAAAATATCTTAAATCATCCAAAAATATTTACATTCATCACATATTCTTCGGTGGTTCAGTCATTACAAATAGCAAATCAATAATCATTTATCAAAATATTTCGAGCTCATGTTTAATCCTGAAATAAGTTTTTAAGTTAATGGTAAATTTTTAGTATTTTTTGAAAAATAAAATTTAAAAAACACGATAGAAAAGGGTTCAAATGAGCGGTGTTGGTGACTTTTTTCTCTCAAAAGTTGGGTGCATTAGGACACGTGATAAATGTGAATATTTTTGAATAATTTAAAAAAATTTAATTTTGTTTTATAAATCAACAAAAAAATAAAATATAAATCAACATATACTTTACAGTAATTCAACAACCATTTATTAAAATATTCTGAACTCACGATTAATTTAAATATTTTTTTAAAATAAAATTCAATAAAAATATACTACTAAGTGCTAACCTTGGGTAGCGGGGGGAGTGGGTGGATGTGGTTCCAAAGCAAAAAAGGGATGGCCGCACCTGGTCGGTTGGGGTGTTCGGTATGGGTTCTTTACAAAT
>JABCMJ010033059.1:0-12895 GCA_014822125.1 Arbutus unedo | reverse complement strand
CAAAGATCAGTTTTAAATAAAATTAAAATACTGATTTGGTCGGCGCATCAGCGACACTTTTGCCGGTCGATCAATTATCAATAAAATGTTCATACGGTATCCCAACCGCCAAGGGATAAGAAATATGGTGAGTTGAATGAAATAAGGTTGAAGGATTGACGACCAATAGATTTGTCGGATGATATCATACCGATTTTATATCTGATAGGATAGCTTCCGATATTCGGTGACCGTTGAACAAATTAAATAAATATTATCCTAAATGGAAATTGTTCCTAGAAGTGAAAATTCACTCGGAACCTGAAATGAGAAGTTGGACTTCAGAAAAAGAATTATAATTCTATGCAAATACCATTAATCACTTGACATAATTATAAACTGTAAATTATTTTAAAATGCATGCATATAAGAAAAGTCATATTCTGCATGAAACTCGATAAACATTGTTAGAACGAAATTCACACTAGTCTAGTGCTTAAGAGTTGTTGTTGATTACAACTATAGGTGCTTTCGAAGTCGATGACACTGTTTGATTTTGTGTATCTTCGCCAAATTATTAAATTTCATGTTGTTAGTAATGTACTTTCTATTTCAAACTTATGTTATTGTACTTTTTGATAACCGGCTGAGCTGTTTGTGGCCGAGCCGAGGATTCTATTATGGATGATGTAATAGTTAATTTATCACTAGCACTTTAGGGTATTTTTAATGTTATTCCGTACTTTTTTTTAAATATTGCACAATGATATTACGAAAATCCCTAAACCAATTTTATAAATTGAGGCCTTGATGGATTAAACTCCATCGGCTAGTCGCGACTCATGTGTTTTTGGGATTAGTAGTGACAATAGTGGTATCATCACCGTAGCCATATTGTGGGGTTTTTTTCCTTTGGGTTTGTGTTTAACTACGAAATCTTGGTAATCACTCCAATACTTTTTCTTTCCTCGAACGAGTTGTCTTCTACCCTAAGGTCGGGTTGCCTATGTGTTTATTTAAAATCGTATTTTTGGATATTATATCGGTGAGTTTGACCATGACTTTTGGTACGATGCGTGAGATCTTGTCTTTTAGTGATATTTATGGATTTTGAGGCTTACATAGCATATTGTGGGTTTCGTTCACTATTTTTTCATATTGTGATTTTCCTTTGGAATTGTAGTTCAAGTATTGGATTTTGGTGTCTACCCACCATCTCTCTTGTCTTCGTGTGGATTTTTTTTTCATTTTTCCTAAGGTTGGGTTTTCTCAGGTGTTTAGTTAAATCGTATTTGGATTTCGTGAGTAATGAACATTAGTTGGATGGTAATAACCGTATGCATTGTGAAATATACATTACGAATTTAAAATCTCATATGTATGTGACAAGATACATTGTATTTTAGCCTCTGTTACGAGATGTACTAGTGGTGAATAAATTGTAATTTAGCCTCTGTTAGGAATTGCGCTAGTAATATACATGAATTGCACTAGTGATAATCATCCTAATTTTAAATAAAATGTATATCACTAAAAAGGGTAAAAAAAAACTTAAAATCCAAAAGTAATGACAATTTTGTCAAAATATGTAAAATTAAAATGAAAACATAACTTGAGATTTTTGATAGGAAGAAAACTTACTCTGCATACAAAAATAAGACCATAATTTAATTTACTCAATAAAAATTAGGTGTGCCAAGCATTAGACATCCTCACCCATGTGGCCGCGTCAATAGAAAAGGAAAAATATAATGATTAATATTCAAATATCCTAGTTGCTACACCACAATTTCCTGAAAAAAAAAAAGAAAACAAAAAGTAATGGAAAAGCAATTTGCAGCTGGAAACATTAAATGTCAATAATCAAAAGAAACCAAATTAATGGAAACATGGTTTCTCAAAACGGGTCCATAAAGTTACTCTCAAACTCACTCAGTTACAATGCCTGGTTTCTTTAGAGATAGAGAGAGAGAGAGAGAGAGAGAGAGAGAGAGAGAGAGAGAGAGAATCAGTCTCCTAGTCCGAATCAAAGAGCTGTCAAGAACTTGAATGCTTCCAAACTTCTTTGCACGCTCAAATAACCAATATAATGTAGGATGTAGTAGGCTAGCTAGATTGGACCAAAACTAGACGGGTGATGGTCTAATGGAGGACTAAAAAAGAGTATCAAAAAACCAATTAAAAATATATTGTAGTGTCAAGTGTGGGCATATAAATCCCAAGGGTTGTCCAAGTGAAAATCGAGACAAGTTGTAAATTCAGACGTTCTGAAATCGAATTTCGGCAACCGCAAACTTAATTTGGGGCCACTGAAGGTTTACGTGGTTATTAACTTCAAGGCCTCGAAAACTAATCAGCATTAGGTGAGAGACTCTCCAAACATAAACGTTGGTTTCTAAGCTGTCTGGATACCTTGGTTAGAAAAAAAAAAAAAAAGTGTAGGCATATATATAGATATGGTGGTCTATATTTTTCCTAGATTCAATAGTTAAGTTCCCCATCTTTTACGGGAGATGGCCATTTTTTTCTTTGTCGATTTTCAATGGTCTTACGTCCAGCACCGTCATATGTGTGTGCTTCTGGTTTTCAATATCAAGAAAGCTATAAAAAGTCATTGAAAGAAATGGTCCACTCAAACCCAACTTGCGCGCATGGGATGTCAAACAACTTTTGCCTAGGGATTAAGGCCCTGTTTGGTTCGCATTTGCTTACTTGCTTACAAGCGGCATGTCTCGTACGATGCACAAAGAATGATTAAGTAATTTTTCGTAGTTAATATACGCATAAAAATTTAATTTATCTTAGAGAAATTAAAATCTCAATATTATATGTTACCTGAATATTAGAGACATCAAATTATATAAGTTTAAATCTAACTTCTAATATAATTTTTAGATTTTTAGATGGGTTCTTATTTCTCTCCCCTTTGCTAAATTTTTCTTCTTCTTCTTCAAAACAGAATAGGAGAGGTGAATTGGGAGATTTGAGAGAGGATGATGTGGGGGGAGTTGTAGTGCAATTTTCTGTAGTAAGGATAAAATGACATAATTTTACCAGCATTGTCCTCGAAACTATATTGTTTTAACTTATCATGTGAATTATTATCAAAATTTATGTGATTAGAACGATGTAGTTTTGAGAACAGAACGGTCAAAATTATATTATTTTACCTTCACTACACGCACACTACAGAGGGTTGAACTACTGCCTCTCCGAATCCGGAAAATAAATTGCTATACTATATCGAAATTTTCTTTTTGATAAATGAGCAAAAAGCAAAATCAATGATAAGCAAAACCATTTGCCTTCCAACTGCTTATTTTCATGTTGCATACTATTTATTACTTAATTAAAGTGCATTAATAAACTGATACTCCCCAAACTATTAAAATAAATAATAGTCCCCCACAAAACAAGTCTAATTGCTCATTACTTATTACATTAAAAAGCAAATAAGAAAATAAGCATATGAAACAAACAGGCCCTAACTTAACGTTAATTTTGAGATTTGACCATTCTTAAGTTTTTTTCCCCAAACCCTTGGCCTTGCCGATAATTACGTACCACTTGCAGGAAAAATCATGTCGACATACTTGATTCCATTTTCACAGTTTTCCCACTTAACGTTGAATTCTCTCTCTAGAGTTCTCCCAACACCTTTTAACATTGAGTTCTCTCTCTAAAAAAGAGACAAGAAGACTTGTTGTGCACAGTACAAGCAGAATCTCCCATTTCTAAAAAAGAAAAACTAAAACTAGGTCATGCCCATATGTGTCATAGTTATAATCAATATTGTATCGTACCGGAAGTAATTTATAACGTTCCATGTAGACTAGTGACTCAGTAACTTGTTAGAATCTAATTACATGATCTAAAATCTTTGATTCTAACTTTTTAGTAATAGTCTGCATGGTTTTTTATATACTCCTAAGATCACAATCGACGTAGACTTTTGATATGGGATAAGATGTCACAAAAACGGTCTCATTAACTACGTACCGTACCAAAAAATTTACCAGGTTTTACTGGATGGTCCGGTCAATACTTGGTTGTCCATCCTATGTCTGGCCTTTTACCGAATACCTGCTAGCATGCAACCTTTTTTAAAAAAAAATTCAATTGTTGATTTTTTTTATAATTACACATAAATTAAAATTAAAAATGTAATTACATCTCAAAATTATGTTGCCCTAAGGAAGGAGGCAAGCCATGCTTGGTCAAATCTCTACAAGCCATTCTCCATTCTTCGTCAAATTCATTTTACGTGTCAAAACGACATCGTGGAATAAAGAATTGCACTTGCTTTGTTGCCCTTATTCATGTGAAAATTACCAAATTATCCTTACTTTCTAATGTATTTTTCTTATATGAAGAGCAATCTTATTGTTTCAGCTGAACAAGGACAAGAAAAGAATTCAAAAATCATGGTTGTTTATGTATCTAGTAGCACTACGTCATCCATAGTGTTAGATTACGTAAGCCTTGAGAAAAAATCTCTTTTTCTCTAACTAGCTGAAATTTTCTGAGAGTGGGTGGTAGTTGCATATCTTCCCATCAATAATTGCTCCAGTTGTGTCATTTTCAAACCTCGCCTTTTGAGTTTCATTGCCGCCGCCCCCACATCTTCCTACCTACCCCCGGTTTTCTCTAGGGTCAAAAAAATCTAAGGAAACAGATGTTGGGACATATTACATGTATTTAATAATTTGGGACATATTTGTATTTAAATGCATCTAATAATTTAAGACATATTTATATCTGAATATGTTCGATTATACTTATGTCCTTACCATTATTCTTAATAGTCCGTGGTTGTATGGAGAAAATCAATTCATAGGGGTAAGTTTGTTTATCCAGATATAAAAAATGGTGAATTACACTGATCTTTCTTGAGGTTTAGAACAAATACAATGTCCTTTTAAGATATGTAAAATTACTCTGACCTCTTTTATTTTTTAAATTATTATGCAGTTATCTCTCTTAACGTAAAAATATGTGAAATGTCGTTAGATACGCTATTAAAACTTCAAGTTTGCGAATTGTTTTGACAAAACAAACTCTAATATAATTCTTATCACGTCCAAAATAGCTTATCTTAAATTTTTGTGATTTTTCTAAAGTCAAAATTCTTTGACAGATTTCAAAACTCTGCTTGAATTTTTACTTTAGAAAAATCTAAAAAAATCATCATACGTTATTTCAAATGCAATAAAAATTATGTTATAGTTCGTTTTGTCAGAAAAAATCTCAAACTTGGAGTTTTAATAACGTAACTAATGATGTTTGACTGATTTTAACAATAAGAGATGTAATTGCATAATAATTTAAAAAGTAAAAAATGTCATAGTAATTTTAAAAACCTTAGGAAGGACATTGTACTTCTTGTAAACCTCAGGGGAGGTCAGTGTAATTCACCCTATAAAAAATAGAATATGATATAAGTCTATATATAAATAGAAGTATATCTTTTGTTTCTTTTGAATGGATATCCTAAGATATAAATTTGGATATGGTGAGACTTGAAATTTAATTTTTCACTTTTTTCTTGTAGAAATTGTCATATGACAAGACTGTCCTTTAATTTATTTACCTATTGTTTAGTTTTACAAAGTAAAAATAAAAAATGATTAAAAGATAATGGTTGGTTACAACAACAAAAAAATATAATTAAATTAGCTTACAACTAAATTGAGCTTCGAATGAATAAGTTTAATTTCTCAACTAAGTAAACAAAATGGATTACAAACAATAATTTTATGGAGTAAAACTATTACCTATTGTCTAATTTTACGAAGTAAAAATAATAAATGAACTATAAAAAAAAATTTACAAGTAATGTTTTTATTTAAAAGGTAGAAAAATACGAAACTAGTTGGACGAAACTTGCTATACTTAAAAAAAAAAAAAAGGAAAATGCACACTAAAATATTGCTTATAATAAAAAAAACATGCACAATAACGAAACTAGTGTTTGTTTTGTTTACCCACTATAGAGTGGTTTTTATGGGGTAATATTGTTATTCTAGTCTTATCTCAAGAAGATAATTTGTATTACCACAACCCCTTGGTATTGTATATCCTCCTCCCTCTCGTATAATATTTCACTACATATTTAATTTCAAATTTGATAAACGAGACACACAATTCATTTGTGAGTCTTAATATTTTATATTCTTATCACAACCTTCTTAGTGCTCAAACAAACAAACAAACTTTTATAGTGACGAATGTCTCATTTTAAAATAGTAAAACTTAAATGTGAATATTTCCCGGAAATAAAAGCATTATGTTGATCATTCTGAATGTCCGAGTGGACGCCCGACACAAAAATAATAAATTACAAGTCAAGAAATTTATTTCGCCATTCAAATTTGGCCCCAATAGCTCAATATGCTCTCATTCTTACGTAATTATAAAGCATAGCAAGATCGTATCCAAAAATCTGACATTAGAAGCAACCTCCTCTATATTTTTACTTTGGGGGTGCGAATTCAAATTTGTGAATTCTTATATGTCACAAATATCTTAATAATTTTTACAAATTTAGAAGCGATCACATTTTTTTTTTATCTATGTATTTTTATAAAATAGAAGTTGGCGAACAAAATGACTCCCAATGTACCTTACACAACTTTTTCCAAGTGAGCCTCCAAACAGACCATAGATTGGAGGGGAGGTGACCGGTGCCACTCCCATTTTATTCTAATTTTTTTTTTTCAATGACTAAATGGTTTTTTGTTTAAGGCGAGTTATTCAATGCTTCTGAAGCACCGATCCGAGTGTTTTGAGTCTTTTTTTATTACACATTTATGTGAAATTTATACTCACGCTATATGTAAAAAATATATATGCATCTTGTTGCGATACCCATAAAGCACCAAATAATTTTTTATTATTTAAATTAATTAATAAATCTACATAATAAGAAGGAGTTTAAACAAAAAGTAATGATGAATAAACAATAAATAGTGCACACTTAATTTAATGTCACCTCTAAATCTAATTTATGGGTCCGTCACTGCCCTCCAAATGAGTGTTTTTTTGGAGGGGAGAGAATTGGACACAAAAAGATCCATTTTATATAGATCAAACTCCAATTATATATACACACATTCAGCATTTAATATTCTTATCCGGAAAATCTTTGTCAACAAATGAGAAACGAGTATTGTTGAATGCGTGTTGGTTTTGGCCTTTCTGTGCCCCTTTTGACAATTTAACAAAAGTCAAACTCAACCAATGGGAAATGCTGCGGCGTCTGTACAAAGATCAACTCAAGCCAATTGTTTTCACAATCTCCCTCTCTCTCTCTCTCTCTCTCTCTCTCTCTGTCTGCAATATATAAAGCAACTCCCCCTTCCATCTATTGGCATGAGCTCTTAACAACAGATTAATTTCAATGTCTGAATTCACCGGACACGGCGGCGACGGGGATTTACAAGCAGTAGTTAGAGGATTCAACAGCAGCTTCTCAACTTATACAACCATGGATGATCACTACCCACAAACATGTTTTTCTCCTTTGATAATACAAGAAGATGATTTATTTTTCACTTATTTTCCTGATTTATTATGTAAAAGAGATACAGTTTTAGATGAATTGGGGGAACTTTACAAGCCCTTTTACCCCATGTTGAATCCCCTCTTCCCACAAACTGTTCTTTCTTCATCTGTTTCTGGAGAAGAGAGAGAGCCGGAAATGGTGCAAGAAATAAAGGAGGCTTTGCCTGGGTCTCCAAGTGTTTCTCCTGCTGCTGCTGCTACCTCTGCTATTCCAGTTAAATACAGAAGAAGGTCAGTTCAATTGAAAGATACTAGATTCTTTCTCTCCAAATATTCTCGTACCTGCACCACCATGTACAAAAATTTGAGTATTTCGAGATTCTAACCATTCGTGCGGCTGTTATTGAATTTAACAAAAATACATGAATATTTTGAGACAGAGACTATCAGTCCGGTTGTTATTGTTTCAAGTTTTTGAAGTATTTCCAGATTTGTATCTTTTTATGACAAATTTTCACTTCTTTTATCAGGAAGACCCAGCACAAAAGAGTGGTTGTGGAAGTTGCAGCTGAAGGGCTTTCCTCTGATTTGTGGGCTTGGCGCAAGTATGGTCAGAAACCCATCAAAGGATCTCCCCATCCAAGGTAGCTCTCTCTCTCTCTCTCTCTCTCTCTCACTCACTTATGATGTTTATAAATTTTGTACAATTCTTACCTTTATTCAAGTTGATTTTTAAAGTTGAGTTAAGTCTATGAGTTTTTAACGTGGTATAAGAATTAGATTTATTACGCACTCATTACATACATGGGTCATCTCAACAAACTCTCAATCGTCCTCCCATATGCATTTCATGCTTCGCGTGAGGGGAGTGTTAATGAATCTCACGTCGCCTACGTTGTTTCTCATTTCCATATGCATCTCATCTAACTCGTGCTTCTAAATAAAATTAAAGTTAAAAGAAGAAGAATATTTTCCAATCACTTATGATTGATTTGGTGAATGAGCAGGAGCTATTACAGATGCAGCAGTTTAAAAGGATGTCTAGCAAGGAAGCAAGTGGAGAGGAGTCAATCAGATTCTCAAATGTTCGTTATAACCTACACCGCCGAGCACTGCCACGCCCACCCCACGCGGAAGAGTTCTCTCGCCGGCACCACCCGCCAAAAGTTCTCTCACTCCAAAAGCCCCACCGCCGGTGATCCCGACCCACCAATGTTCAGCGATTCCGGTTGCTCTCTTTCTCCACCTATAACCCCGTTGTTGGCGGAGAAAAAGAGCACAAAAGATGGGCAAGGTATGGATGAAGCAAGCAAAAAGAATGAACTCGACACGTGTGATGTTATGTTGTGTGATGACTTCTTTTTGGGATTTGATGAACTTGATAGACTCACCTCTGAATCTGATATAGCCTATATTAATTAGTGAATACCAAATGTCAAACTTGAGAAAATATTATTTGTAGAATGTCAAAATAGTTGTTGTACTAAACAGTTAAATATAGAGATCAAGGGTGTACTGTGTAGGGGTTGTATTTATTTATTTTATTGTGAAGGCTGCTTTCGGATTTCAGCTGGAAACGGATTGAGATAATTATGGTTCTTCGTTGTACAATTATTCAAACGCTTTCAGTCGGCTGAAATTCTGGCTATCAATGGTTGTAGTTGTATTATATATTATATGTTGCAATATGGGTCACGGGTCTTTTGCAGTATTATTGGTTCAATAATGCAACTAGAATCAACCGACTTTTACTCGACCCCTTCATAAGTAACGATGCAAAACAGCTGATTTGAGAATTTAAAAAGGATTTATGCAAAACAAGTTCATGCATGGACTGAAATTTTTGTTGGTCATAGATCCTTTAATGATTAAATTAGTCGATACCATATAAACACTATATATATATATATATATATATATATATATATATTAGACAATGATAGAGTGCATAGCTTTTATGTGATAATAAATAAACTATTTATAGGACATGTGGTGCAAAATTTAAGAAAATCAGTTTTCTGGGGGAGGGGTGTGCGACTAGCATTTCTTTGATTATATATACATCAACCAATCATCTGTTAGAGAATTCATTAATTTTTATTACATGTATACTCAAAAATTCTCTATTTTAGATGATGACATGTGCAAATCGGACAGGCAAAGAAAATTAAGTAGATTTGCAGCTCGCTAATGTGGTCGACCTTTTGCTAATGAATTTGAGGCACATGATATTTTTGGTAGTTTCATGTGCCGCTTGGATGTAGACTTGTTCTCCTTTATCAAATGGTGAATGCATTTTATAGTGACTTTTATTTGATCTGTCCTGCATTTGAATGATTAATTAGTAGACTTCTCAAGTAGTCTTACCGACGTTTGGATGACTAAGTGGAAACGACTTAGCACTTGGTTGCTCATCACATGGTTGCTTGGATTTAGACACTCAGTAATATATTTAAAATTTTCAACTTTCACTCAGTCATCCAAAACAAATGCCGCTTAGCAAAATGAAACATTCATGGGAGTCGCTCGGCAAAATGTCGCAAATTAAGCCCGATGGCACTTTGAATCTTAGAAATGAAGCCCTAAGTAAATGTATTACTCCTCCCCAAAGGGAATGAGGGGCGGGATTTGGAACTTCAGTTGACTTAACATGTTCAACAGTTGATTTGTACTTGATTGAAGCTACAAAACAACTTCTCGCCATTTTTTTATTTCTCCAAACACAATATGTGCCCTTAGATCCTAGAAACTTAATAACCTGGTGGTAAGTGTACGATATAGCCCCCATTCTATGCATCTATGTTTTCCCCGACAATAACGTTGTGGGCCAAGGGGACATGCCTAATAGCCAAACTGTTACTTACCGGCCCGAATTGGTAAGGTAACCCATGCCTAATGGCCAAACTGATTTTGCACTAATACCGATATGCAGAATGTCTACTTTCTTAAGTTCGGCTTGAGTGAGACCTATCTTCCAGAAAGCACCAAATTATAGAATTTTTATAGAACTGTCCTGATCAACAAGGATTCTCATCGTGTAAAACCTATCAAGCTTCAAGGTGACATCACTAGTGCATCATTAACGTGAGGGACCTGAACGCCCTCAAGAACTTTCTCGGTGAAGAAAAATTTCCATGTTCTGACGTACTTTTGGTTTTTTCCTCTTCTAGCTAAGCTGTAGGACATGATGATGGTGCTCGAATTTGCGTCTTTGTGCTCTGGTCTCCTTCTTGTTGGCCAGCTAGACCCTCCATGGATGACATGGATGGTGTCTGATGCCTCCTCGGAAGATTTCAAGTCAGATCCATTGGTTTATTTCTACCGGACACTCTTTTGCCCTATCTCGTTGACGATTTTTTGAGATGGCCGGCCACAACGAACTCTTCAAATAATCTTTTAAATGCCTTGTAATTTTTTGTTAAGTGGCCAAAGTCTCAATAGTAGCTGCATCTATCACTCTTCGTCTTCTTCTTGCTTGGGTCTCCCTCCCTCTCCCCAATCCTTGGCAGCCACTTCCAAAAAGGATTATGCTTAGTGGTCATATCGTCTTGTAGATCGGTCGGGGTATTAATAGTAGTTTGCAGGCCTCCGTTGGTTGGAGGTCAAGCACTTTGTACTCTATTTTAGCGAACACCACCTATTGCTTCTCTTTCCTCAGCCTCCTTTACAATGTTGCTTTTGTGGACTCGGGAGGGGCCCTTCTCAGTCTCACGAGGGAAGTTCTTTTCCAGTTTTGCATACTGCTCCAATCCTGCCATCATCTCGACAGCTGTCTCCATTGGATTAAGAGTTAGAAATTTGTGTATCTTCTCGCGAGTACGTAAACAAAACTTAAAAGAGGTCATGATTAATTTTCACTGTAGTAGAAAAAGACAGAAATCATATATTTTATTCTAAAAGGACAAGCATACAAATTTATCATTGAAATTAGCAGCTACTCCGATTTCTTATCAAGCACCGATTACGTGAGAAAATTACTAGAAATGACAGGTATAGACTTTAGTTAAGCCCAAATCTGCATATCAGATAACGACAATGCATTCCAGAATGTTCCTGCCCCAAACCAGATTTGGTAATTGGACCAAACACTTGCTAAACGTGGCAAAAGTAAATTAAAGGAAAGAGGGCAAAATAAAATTGAAAGCCTAAGCACCTCGTCCTCAGGAATTTGGTCTCCAAGCACCTTGTGCTCAGCATGTGCTCTCGTAACGGTCTAATGGGCCTGTTACTGTCTCCAAATTCATTCCTCTGAAATCGAGAGACACATTCGGTTATGAGCGCACAGAGAGAATATACAAAAATATAATAAAAGAGAGGTACAGTAAAATACTAGATTTGTAAATCAGAGATTAATAGTTTTTTAAAAAAAAAAATTTGAATACTTAATTAAGAAATGGGATATAAGGATATGATATGGTGAATAACATTTCGCTAATTATATTTTCGTAAATAAAAAAAAAGATAAGATATAGATTGAAAGGGGAGAGTGGGGCGGTCGGCTCAAAATAATGAGCGAAACTACGTCTCTTTTTAAGCGACGTCACTTGTAAAACATAATTTCTAGAGAGAATGTTATAAGTAAAACGACGTAGTTTTATTTTATAATCCTTAAAAGACGACGTTGCTTTTTAAAGTAACTATCCATGCTTTTCATTGTTCTTCTCTCACCCGACTGTGAACTCCTCTCTCTCTCTCTCACGCGCGCGCGCACACACAGAGAACTGCATCTTCTAGAATATATCATCGTCCAATCGGCAAGGTAATCTTAATATGATCAAAGCCGACGCCAAAGGAAGGCGTGGAACCATTAACGAACTAAACTATGATTAGAGTCCGAGAAAGATCATTGTTGTGGTGAGTAATGGATTTTGGTTGCATGCATCTTTGTATTGGTTGTTTTTAGCAAGCAGGAAATCTATACTTGCAAAGTAGTTGGAAGCCCTACACTTGGGTAACTGAAAAAGGACTTGCACAGTATGGTTGGTTCTTTCTTCTTGTTATTCCTTCATTTTTTTTTTTTTTGAAGGGCAAAAAATATATATAAAAAACAGAGCATGGAGAACATTTACAAGTATAAGGGCCCACAAAGCGTACGGATAAAAAGATAAAGAACTGGAGTGGAGATAACCCTCCCCAAAGACAGTAAAAAATCCCCCATTCCCACGTGGGACTGAGGATTACAGCGGAGCAATCTCAGCTCTCCCAATTAAAGACGCACTGAGACCCCTTTCCTATACATTATAGCAGCGGAGGGTCTTAGTTATACAGAAATGCTACACACACACCCAATTTACACACCCTTTTAACACACCACCCAAAACGACGTCGTTTTGGGTGGGGACCAAAATAAAAAAAAAACAAAATTCATTATATTCAAAACAGAAAACAGTCGTCGTCTTCCCCATTCCCGCGC
>JABCMJ010033051.1:0-10866 GCA_014822125.1 Arbutus unedo | reverse complement strand
GGAAGGTGTAATAAATACACATTAATTCTTCAAATTTATTTAGTTGCAAATACAAGTCCCTAAAACTTCGTGAAAACAGTGGTCTTAGTTTTTAGTTTTATTCGCACAGAAACAGAAAAAAATACTAAAAGTAGGAAGACAAAAATACTACTGTAAAAATCAATATTGTGCAGTTATTTTTTTTCCTTTTTTACTTTTATAAAATCACCAAACAAATGATATTCGTTGAATATTAGTTATGGCGGGGACCACTGAGACCATTGGCACCTGTTTTCCCCAGGGATGTGCAGTCTTTGGTAGGACCTTCGTTTGGTGATGATGACCCTATTGAAAGTTGTTAACTTGATATTTGTGCAATTGGACATCAAAGAGTCTATTCAAGAACACTTTTTTTTTTTTTTTATAGATGTGCATTTAACAGTTTGAAACATTGATTTCATATCATTTTAGAGAATTTATGTGTATCTAACAATTTAAAATATATTTATTTTGCTTCTAAACCGTAAAGACGAAATAAATTGAGCCAAGGTCAAAGAGATTCTTAACTCAGAAACAACGAGTTCTCTTCTTATCAAAACAAGAAGCTAAATTGACCAATGTGGAGAACTTATGAAGGAAGACTCTTAATAGGAGCACAATATCTTGTATGCGGACCTAAAGGGATATAGTTCTTATCCGCATGGATACATACCCCTAAGCGGTTAGATGTAGCATGATTCAAAAGTTAAAAAGGTATACCAAAACACCTAAAAGGAGCAATCCATAATTTTTGTACTATTTTTTTGGCTTACTTTTAAAAAAAAAAATATTATCTGATCCGATTTAAATATCGAATAAGTGTTAATGGATATCACACAAGTGCATTTTAGGTAGTTGCACCGAGGAGGAACCGTGAGAGGTATTATTATCACATGTAGAAAACGACATCTGAATCAGATTCACCGAACAAAAACAACGCAATGTTGGTTGTGTCAACGTCGTCTTCTCCGCCCCCCACCATCTTTCACAGTTTCTTTATAAATAATTAAAATACCAATTCGGACATTGGACAGTTTAGTTAACTACCGGCTGTTCAATACCTTCCCATCAACAATAAAGAGAATCACACTCTGTATCTCTCTCTCTCTCTCTCTCTCCCCTCTGCCTCAACTCCTTTTTCTCTCTCTATAATTCTTCCTGATCTCACCGTCTACCGACAATGTCAGTCACCGCGAGCTCACCGGTCGTCCGATCTTTCCGTATTTCTCGATCACTGGTCGGAATCCCACGTTACAGGGTGTCCGTACGATGTAAATCCGTCTCCGTCGCCCCAACAGTCTTGACAAAGTTGCAGAAAGACTGTGCTACTCCTTTGCCCGTCTTGCGCCACGTGGCTGACGCCATGGCCGCCGACATGCGCGCTGGCCTCGCAGCAGACGGCGGCAGCGATCTCCAGATGATTCTTAGCTTCGTCGATAGTCTGCCAACTGGGTATCTCAAATTTACTTTCCTTTTCCATTCTCAGTCACTTTTTTTTGCTCGAGTTTGGTATTGTGTAGTTTGCTTATTAGTTTACTGTACACTTACTTGTTTTCTGAATTGAATTATCTTCCTACTTATTTGTTTTGATCAAATTAAGGGGATGTTTCTGATCATAACAAGATAATATATGTAACGATGGTGCTAAAAACTAGACAACAACTTCCAACGCGTCTCCGGTCCGGCACACAAGTCCAAAGATCGGGGTTGTTTTCCGGTCGTAGATGTTCCAACGATCAAGTTAGATTAGTAGCATGGGAGAGTAAGAAAGTGTATGGACTTTGACAATGACCGGAGATCGTACCTTGGCCTAGTGTGAATGGTGGAGGATATTGTGGGCTTAACCGCCACTGATCCCGTTCCTCATTATCTTTTGAGAGGAGCAGTCCGTTTACTGAGAGCTCTATTTTTGGAATTCAGAGCGTTCTCCGTCTTCATTTGTGGGATTGCGCTGAGCAGCTCACGTGAATGGTTCTTGTTTGCCGACTGGCATGAAGTCCGGGTGAATGCTGAGCTAATTCGCGCTCATCATTTACTTATGGAGTTATGGTAAAAGATCAAACAATTTGTAAATCCATAACCAATCAAGAGATTAAGTGAAATGACTACATATTACAAAGGGAAAACCCTGCATTTGTTGATTGTGTATTGAACCCAGTTCTATAGAACTTTTTTTATTGTTGTATCTCCCCCCCCCCCCCCCCCTTAAAAATTGGTTCTAATTACTTAATTTATTTGTTCCAAAAGTAATGAGAAAGGATTGTTCTACGCATTGGATCTTGGCGGAACGAATTTCCGAGTGCTGAGAGTGCAATTGGGAGGGAAGGATGAGCGTGTGATCGCCACTGAATTCGATCAAGTGGCAATCCCTGAAGAGCTTATGTTTGGCACCTCTGAGGTCTGTTTGTTTTCATCATCTGCTCAAATTGATTATTGCCATGTTTCTTGATTTTTACAGATTGGTGATTTGTATAAGTGGTGGTTTCTGTAGGAGCTGTTTGATTTTATAGCTTCTGGGCTTGTGAAATTCGCGGAAAAGGAGGGTGGAAAATATCACTTGCCTCTTGGAAGGAAAAGGGAAATCGGATTCACGTTTTCTTTCCCGGTTAGGCAGACATCTATTGATTCTGGGATACTGATCAAGTGGACTAAAGGTTTTGCCGTATCTGGAACGGTTGGCATTTCGTTTTTCTCTTGGCAAATAAAGTACTTCATCATTAATCGAATCTACCTACTACATATAACGTTCCATAGACCATTGGCCCAGTAACTTGTTGGAGCTTTACTTGTGGGACGGGGTGTCACAATCTCCCTATCCTTATGATCTCAGACTGAGGAATTGAACACTAGAGTCACCATAATATTTAACGGGTCTTTTCCTTAGTGACCGGAGTCACCAAGACATTTCACAGATCTTTTTCCTAGTAGCCACACAAATTTCCATCCCTACAAGGGTTGATACCATCTAGAATGCAAAATGTAAATCACTAACCAACCCTAATTACATGACCCAAAATGCTTAAACCTAAGTTACAAGTAGTAGTTTATATGGTTCCTTACGTAACCAAGTTCACCAACGTAAACTTTCCATGTGGGATGGGGTGTCACAACATAGTCGTTTCAAAGTCATCATGACTGCATTGCTATCCTTGTACTTCTCGTCGGACACCGTAACATAAATGGTGTAAAAAATTGGAATGAAAACAGATTTAATCCAAGAATTCATGCGATACTGAAACAATACACAATAGCAAAAACAAAGCAGAAGTCATTTTGCGTGTATTATAACTTTTACTCACTTAACTATGATGGGGAGCTTCTGCATTTCACAGGCCGGAAACGACGTAGTAGCTTGTCTGAATGAAGCTATGGAAAGGCAAGGAGTGGATATGAGGGTCTCTGCCCTGGTATGTTATAATCAAATATAGCGTTAAGCTTAGAAGGATCTGGGAACCGAAATTCAACACGAGTTAATCATTTTCTGATCTGTTGAATACTTACATTACGGTTGATTTGGCGCAACTTAGGTCAATGATACTGTGGGAACACTCGCGGGAGCAAGATACTGGGATGATGATGTCATGGTTGCCGTCATTCTTGGGACAGGAACCAATGCATGCTATATAGAATGTGTAGATGCCATACCTAAGCTACAAAGCCACAATTCCAATTCTGGAAGAATGGTTTGTTAAATTGCTATCTGGATCAATATAAACACGGATTTTAGTCGCGAGACTATGTTTTGATTGATGTGCTTGATTTCAGATTATCAATACGGAGTGGGGAGCGTTTTCGAATGGTATTCCTTTAACTCAGTTTGACAGGGACATGGATGCCGAGAGTGTCAATCCTGGTGAGCAGATATTTGAGAAGACAATATCTGGTATGTACCTTGGTGAAATCGCAAGACGAGTACTGGTAAAGATGGCTGAAGCAAGTGATTTATTTGGGGAATCTAATCCAGAGAAATTATCCACTCCATTTGTGCTCAGGTATTTGTCATCTTGTCTTTGTCAATGCATGTACACTGGATATATGCGTAAAATAAGCCGGCCCGTTTTTATAACTTTCCAGTCAAATGATTGGGAGTCGGAAATCGAACAATCACATTGGAAATTTGGCTCATGAGCATCAAAGTCAGCTTCAATGAGCATCAATGTCAGCTTCTTTTTAACTACTAAGATCCTGCAAAAAAGTTTAAAATTTTGCTATTATCTCTCTCATCTCACGTGAAGTTTCTGTTCATACCAGTACCAATGGATGCTCTGAATTTTTTTCTCTAGGACACCACATATATGTGCTATGCAGCAGGATGATTCCCAAGATCTTGAAGCTGTCGAAGCAATCCTATACGATGTAGCTGGGGTAAGTCCCACATCGAGCCTCCCTCCATATCTTCAACAATAATGATATTTCGGATCTTGTAGTTGTATGCCACTATGAAATATCTATGTTTAACATATCCTTAAAAAAATCTGAAGACATGTATTCGCTGGAAATGATTTACAAGCATTGATTAAGCAGAAGCATGTGCTCTCGATATCTGCTTGCAGACTAAAGAAAGCAAATGCGATGATGTTTACAACATGGGAAGGCATTGGTTAAAGATTCTGTTCCGAAGCATGTTATGGAAGTTTGTGACGATGAAATAAATTTTGCACTCTTGTCTTTCATACCAGGTGGAATCCAATTTAAATGCAAGAAAAGTAGTTTTGGAAGTTTGTGACACTATTGCGAAGAGGGGTGGGCGGTTAGCTGGTGCTGGTATTGTAGGGATACTTCAAAAAATGGAGGAGGATACGAAAGGTCAGGTCTATGGAAAGAGGACGGTAGTAGCCATGGACGGAGGCTTGTATGAGCATTATCCCCAGTACAGAAGATACCTCAAAGATGCTGTCACTGAGCTTTTAGGATCAGAAATTTCAAAGAACATAATCATAGAACATACGAAAGATGGCTCTGGGATCGGAGCTGCTCTCTTGGCTGCTTCAAACTCAAAGTACGAGCATGATTTTTAGAACGCAATGTTGATTTGTTTGGCCAGCAACAAAGATTTTTTTGGGAGCCACACTCTGTACAATTGAAGGTAGAAGCTAGCCCTTTATTGTAGTTTGGATTCGGGATCTTCAGGCTGTATCTGAAAGGATGCGGGTAACGGAAGAAAAAGGAAATAAAACAGTTCAAGAATCTAATGGCTCACCATGGTTAGATTCATCTCCGTTTCCATTTCCTTCAACTTATTCCAATTGTTGATCCAAATACAGCCATAGGATTGAGATGAGACTAAGGGAAAAGTGAATGAATTAGGCATTCACTGCATTATGCAGTAGAATTTGAATAAGTTATGGTGATGATATGAATTGTCCATTTCTTTAAGAACCGTCTCCTATTTATTGTGATGGTATAGTAACTATATATGATGCAGAGCTTCAAATTCTTAGTTGACTGCAGTTGTGTATCTCTTGCCAAGTTTGGACAGTTTTTGGGGCATCAAAACGGCGTCGTTTTGACGTGCAACACATTGTTGTTGTGAACAACAGGGTCCTGTGTAGCATTTTCAAATTGTTCATCACTTTACAAAGTTACCCTGGTCATAATCAACCAAGTAACAGATGCATATTAATCACGTCATTTCAAAACGGAGCAAAAAAATCCCAGTGTCTATTTTCGTAGAGAAGTGGATGTAAAATTCTATTAATATTCGATTTGCATTAGCACAACATGGACTGTCAAGAGTTATATTTGTAGCACTACACAAAACCCCAAGCCGAACACAGATTCCAAAAGCCTACTCAGAAACTCTAGCAGTACACTAACCTCATACGTAGATGCCGGACACCACAAACACTTCATTACTAACCTCATATATATAGTGCAGCACATGGGGGTGGTATTGGATCTGCTCTACTTTTGAATTGCTCTCTCTTTATCCATTGATTCCCAATATACTGAGTGACAAGATCAACAACAGTGACCGACCCATCTCATTTAGAGGTGCTCGTTGCAGAGTAATTGCAATGGCCGTGCAGCGTCAGCATAAGAACCAACTCCATTCACGTCGTATCCAGAAGGGAGGTAATGGTGTTGTTGCCTTTTAGATCTGGCAACAGGCAAAGGGCAAGAAGTAACAGCAACAAACTGCTGCTGCTGTTGTTGGGAGATTGGAGCATATTTAGGTCCAAGTACTTCTAGTGAAGCATAAGAAGGTGAGGGAATGGATTGACATTGAGTGTACTGGATTGCAGGAGGGTATTCTTGTCTTCCGTTTTGCCAATTTGGGATGCGAGACCCCGCATGATTTTGTTGAGCTGCTGCTTGCTGAGCTGCCCAAATCCATCGCTGCTGCTGTTTTGGCCACGCAGTGTTACCCAAATGAGGATAGCCCAAAAGTGGACTTCCCACATATGGCAATGGTTGTATCCGGACCTGCTTTGCTACATCTCCTGGAAAATGGAAAGTGGAAGGTGCAGAGGAAAACCAATTTTCGGACGCAGAGAATGGCATGGACGGGTAAGGAATATGAAATTGTGTCAATGGCTCCAGCCCATTTCCTTGTTTACCTGAACTATTTGGAGTTTCAAATCCGCCAACTCCAGCTGACAGGGACAAGAAATCAAAACTCTGCAAAAACACGATTACAGTGTTTAGGTTACACCAAAGAAGAAACTAACACTCATAACGTATGAAAACCAGCCTTTTACCTGCTTCTGGGAAGCGTAAAGGGGAGATGTTGCGGAAGCCTGCTGCTGATCAAGAAAGAGCCCATTGTGCAAAAGACGTTCATTCCTAACTTCGTGCGGGCTTTGTTCAGCAGCAGAAGTAACTATACCGCGTGCAGAAACAGTTCCATTCAAACCATTTCTCAACCCATATAGGTTTTCATCTGTTGAACAAACTCCTTGTTTTGGTTCTTCATTGGATGTCAACTGTGTAGGCAACCTGTTGGTTTTCTCAGCAATTTGCAAGGCCTTAATTAGACGACTTATATGCACATGGGCTGAACATCTTTTCCACGACCTTTTTCTAGCGACTGGACCCCTAGAATCCTGTATTATCAGTATCCACAAACCAGATCAAATGATTATAATACCAAATTCGCAACAAATGAAACACAGGCTCCATGGGGATAAATGGAGCTTTCAAATGAATGGGTTTAGCTACAAGTGGTTTGTGAAACCAGATTGCACGACATTAGAAGTAAAAGACGTTGGGGATCGGCATAGCTAGAATCCTTGGCAAGGACTTCAAATCCCTCTTAATCAGTAGTTGGGGTGTCTTCGGACAAGAGCCAAGATATTACCTCCCACCATTAAGTAATAATGCAAGGCAATGGTCGAACGGTACGATACGACTCATCATGGCCAAAAGAATGTCAACTCCTTGGAAGTCACCCAAGTGAAATAAACTAACTTGATGTTGAAATCCATTTGTAATCCACATCTATCCAAACAGAGCCTTATGGACTAGAGAAAGCGTATTTAACAACAGCTACTCCATGAAAAAACAGAAGTTCTTTACCTTTTTTATACAGGGACTGTTATCCAATGAACCAGGGGCAGATGCAGCCTTAGCAAACCAAGTAGGAATCACATCTCTAGATGGCCTGAAAAAATGGTTGTATTAGAGGCTAGGAAGACATTGAAACCACCCTAAAGGTTGAATGAAAATTAAGAAGGAAACTTACATCAGGGAAGGTCTTGGACTCCCAACACTACTACCGGGTCCGGCTGAACACAAGCCTGGGTCGACCCAGGCCGATCCTTCATATAAAAAAATCAACTTTGAATCCATTGTCATAATACTGATATGCAAACTTAAAGAGAATAACCTAGCAAGGCTCAAAATTCCGCTCCAATACATTGTGTTAGATAGACAAAGGAGATGTTTTCAAAATCTTTTTCAAACGTCTCTGAAACATGTTGAAAACGTTGGCAGAACATAACGAAAATTTCATAAAACTTGGTAATATATGAATGAAACTGTCATTGTTGAAGAACTCAACGTCTCAATATTTTCAATAGAATTTCGAGATGTTTCGGTGCGTTTTGGTATGTGTCAGTGGAACCATTAGATTTCAGGATTACAATAACCTTTTTCTGTTTTGGCTGTTTCAATGGAAAGGAGATGAAATTTTGTCCCTATCAACTAGGTTCTGCACACTGAGCATGCTAGAGTGGTTAGTACAAACTAACCAATTTCAAGAGATGTAGCAGCATTTGTGCTCTCCTTTAGGATGTATTGTAGTTCATGTTGATCACCAACAGCTGCAGCCTGAACAAGTAACCCAAATCCACTCTCAGTCACGGGTCTTCGGTTTAAGAAAAACGAAGAAATCAAATGCACGTAGTACTTAAAAGTCAAAATGACAGACCTCAATCTCCAGTTTTCTTGCACAAGCTGCAGTTTCCTCATGTTTGGGCTGCTGCTCAGAGCTGCCATAGGAACGATAACATGTAAGAAATAAACACATTACTAAAAAAGCAACAACTACAGAAGTTAATGCATCAAAGCTGAGAGCCACTCACCCAGCTCTAAGGCATAGTTCAGATTGAGACATTGCTTCGACATTTCCCAATTCTATGCTTTTGGGAAAACCATGATGTGATGATCCATTAGGGCATTTGACTTCTACAGTTTCTCGAGCTGATCCTCCTTCTAACAAGGAAGCAGCATTTGGGAGGTGAAGTGACATTGAGTCCTCTTTCTTTTCAGGATCTGCAGAAGCTTTTAAACTAAGAAATTTAACATACCGCAGCAGAGAAGGGAAAGAACAAAGATTTATAATCGAATCAAACGTATAAATGAATCAAACCTTCAAAAGCAGACTTTAAGCTTTCTCCCTCTAGCAAAGGCCGATATTTAGCTTTTGTGATTTCACCATTCGAACCGTTCTCCTCATTACTGTTTGGGAACATGTCAGCCAAAGTATTGAGTGTCTCTACCACTTCTTCTTCATCTTTTGTGATTGGGGGGTAGTCTCCTTCTTGCTGCTGCAAATGCAATTCAAATCTGTCAGCACTTATTGCCTTAAACTAAGAGAGAAAATGGAAGACGAAACACGAAATTGGCGGGGAAGAAGTGATCATCACTACATTCAGTCTGGATTTCTTTATGTCATCCTTTCTATATAAGTCATCTCCGTTCATCCTATGGTTTGTCTTATCTGGCAACGGTGGAGAAACGGATTCACGATTGCGCTTCTTCATTGCTATAAATTAAAAAAGAAAATCATAATTAATATTAACAAATCATAATTGCCAACTTGCCAATTATACATTATCAATGTCCAAAAGAATCCACCACGCATTCCAGCTTTCTTAAAAAAATTTATGTTGCGCTAGAACATTGCGCGCATCTGTTGTTGCCTTTAAATAAAAGCTTGACTAATAATGGTGTCTCTCACCTAGTTTGTTCTACCTCTAACCATCGAATGTAGAAAAAGTGGGTTTGTCCTCCTTCGGAAAGCAAGCATGTAGGTGCATGGTTAGAGACTCCGAAGGGTATTTTCTGGACCAGAAGTTATTTGTAAAAAGACATTATTTGCTCGGTACTTGTTAGTGAATCATAAGACATTGCGTGCTTTCTTTCTACGGCAACCATAGGAGCCGAGAAAAAGACATGCCTCAAAGTTAGAATAAGGTGTAGCTGTTTATAATTTTTAATTACCACCTATTCAATATGAATAATGCTTTCATTTTCCTATTCCACCGCGTGATAGGCAAGAAAAGTACAAAAAAAGGTTCATACCCACCACCCGAGCTTTATCTAAAAATTATGTCTCTTGTTAAAGTAAAGGCCACATTATATCAACACACCCATAAAAATTGGACCATGAAAAAGTTTTACCAGACGTGAAACAAAACTTACAGAATCTTTCACCTTTAGAAAGAAACAAAAAGGCAAAAGCCTCCATTTCAACCCACCATAACAAAGCTGTAAAGATAAAAGGAAAGTTCCATCTAGACCCACCACCAGATGGAGCCGAATCAAAATCTGTGGGCTCTTACTAGCTAACCCAATTACCAAATCGAATACTCACTCCAATTTACAGGAAAACAGAAACAAAAAAAAATTCAAAATTGAATCAAATCACACACCTGACCGTAGCTTCCGAGGAACAGAGGAATGATCAACAGTGTTGCAATCATAAAATAACTGAAAAATGGAAGGGATTTTAGAACCACTAAAACTCAAATTCGGATTCGGAAGCGGTAGTGCAGTCCTTGTAGTGTGGGCGCACAAAAATCCCGAAAACTCGTGATTGTGAACAAGAATATCGTGACAAATTACCTTTCTGGGAAGCTTAAATCTCTTGGTAATACTGGCGATTGAACGAAGCTCATCTTCACCACCAGACCCAGCTGCTGCACTACCCATTTCGTCGTCTTCGTTAATTGAATTCAATCTACTAACAACACTCAATCTTCTGATTCTCTCTTTCTTCATGTTCTCTGCACACACAAAAAAACAGAGTCCCCGCCATTACTCTCCATATCCTTCAATCAACTCACCAATTCAAAATTTGAGAGAGAAAGGAACAGAAAGAACAAATCGATAAAGGGAAAAGATAATAAGAAAGACACGCACTATCTGCAACCGCTAATCACAAAAACCCAGAAAACAATGAGAATATACCCACATGAAGACGACCACTGAAAGAAAAATGTAAATTCGAAGAGGAATAGAGGAGAACTCCGTAAATTTGCACTGACAACGGTTACCAGATTGCTTAATATTCTTCTGTCCGTTTGCAGACGAGAACCGACTCGCTCCTCCACGCCTCACGTCTTGACTCCTGTCCATTTCTGAGAGTTTGGATCTTCATCTTCATTCTCTCTCTCTCTCTCT
>JABCMJ010033033.1:0-13317 GCA_014822125.1 Arbutus unedo | reverse complement strand
TGAGTTGGTTATTTTAGATTCAGAGTCGACCCTTCTGTCCTGATTTGTTTTTTACATTTTTTGATCAAACCTTTCTATTAAGTTGCCTGGAAAATTAATGTTGCAAGTTCAATACGCTAAAGGGAACCTAAGTGTAAATTCTCAAAGTTGAATGACCAAAGTAATTTTCACTCAAAGAAAAGGGGTCAATGTGTTGATTCAGTTTTTCCTCTTAAAGAGGTCAAATCGATAACTCCACAGTGGAGGCTAGCTTGTAACTCCCCCCCTCTCCTCTCTTCCTTCTTCTCTCTCTGTCTCTCTCTCTCTCACGGTAGTTATCATCACTCGTCAGGTAAGTTCTTTCTGCTCTTTCCGCTTCTCCTCTCTCATCGATTGACGCTTACGTGTTCACTTTACTTGAATCTAGGGTTTTGAGGTTCACTGAAGTCCACTTCGTTCCTTTCCTTGAGCTTTCCACTTGCAATGGATTTAATCGATCCGATTTTTGTGGTGTCCCTAGTCGGTAGATTGTGTTATACTGTAAATCTTTTGCTATGATTTCCGATACAACATGAAAAAGAACGAACTTTTAATGTTTGGGGTCGTACTTATATTTAGTGCAAATTTCAATTTCTTGGAGTTCTTTTCCAAGTTTTAAGTTTAATAATAAGAACTTTTTTTTGTTTTGTTTTATT
Source organism: Arbutus unedo (assembly GCA_014822125.1). NCBI lineage: Eukaryota > Viridiplantae > Streptophyta > Magnoliopsida > Ericales > Ericaceae > Arbutus > Arbutus unedo. Next base: position 12,643 of record JABCMJ010033033.1, on the reverse strand, counting down.
CCTGACCTAATCCCTCCCCAATTGACATATTTTCGTCATTTATTTTGCAATTTTTCTAAGGTGCTAATAATACCAAATTGAACTTCACTCCACATTTTATAGCCCTTGTTTCTATACACTTGTCATGTATTTCAAAACGCATTTTTAATTGTAACCAGTGGCGTAGTAGACGGGGTTAGCATTTTCTTATAAAGACAATGTTATTCTTGTGGGGGTTTGTTTCAGGGTCGTTTACAATGACAGAGCCTTCCAAAGTCATTCATGTGCGCAATGTGGGACATGAAATTTCTGAGGTATGATATGTTTTCCCCTATGTGTCTGTAAGTAAGTAGTTAGTATCTTGAATTAGTTGTTTACCAATACAAAGATTTGTATTCTTGGCTTTTGCACTATAGCTGCAAATGTTTTTCATCAATATATGTGAATATAATATTAGCATGAATGACTAAATCTGTTATGGTAACTTTAAATTTCAGTTTTGTGGTTCATCAATATATGTGAAGAATGCTTAAATCTGTTGTGGTAACTTGTTTTCTTGTTATTCCATTTCTGTGGAAAGCATAGTTATGAAAGGCACACGCCTAGGCGCGAGGCGCTACCAGGCGCAACCATGGTGCCTCGCACTGTGCGAGTGCGAGGAGAGTTGAACAAGGCGTGAGCCTTTTGGGCTTAGGCGCAGTAGATGCACAAGTCGCAGGAAAAGTGCACCTCATCCAATCTAGTGAAAACCTAATTTTTTTGGGTCCTTAATATATATATATATATCGGCATCGATCAACAGTCTCTCTCTTTCTCTCACTCAGATCGACATGTATGTTCTTCCTCCTCCTTCAGAGGTATTGTATATAAATATACTTGAGTATGTGTATATATATCTATATATGCACTGTCTAGAATCTATATATATTGTATATACACTGTATACTGATATACTGTGATATATATAAATGTGTATGTACAGTGATATATGCATATATACAGTAATATACGTGTATATAAAGTATATGTACAGTGATATACGTGTATATACAGTGATATATACTTGTATGTACAGTGATATATGTGTATATTGTCAAGGTGCGCCTCGCTTCAATAAAGCCCGCGTCTCGCCTTGTGTCTCACGCCTCACGCCTAGGCTCCAGGAGACCTTTGCACCTCGCACCTTAAATAACTGGCAGAAAAAGAAACTTACGCAATTCTTCTATGCACCGTGGGCTTACTTCTATCTATCTTCTGCGTTAAGTCTGCAAATAAATTTGTTTACTGTCAATCTTTTTCAAGGGAAAAAACTGCCAAAGAGTTGAACAATGTTATAGAGACAACTGCAAAGTCCTAAAACCCTTGTGTGTTTGGTTGTCTGGAATGGAAGTTCATTAATCAGATGTTCAGGAATGTCAAGGAATCAAATATTTCCATTTTAGCATTTCGACATATTAGGAAGGGATGCATATGCATTGTCATCTGTAAATTTAGAGGGGCAGTGTGGCTGAAAGGTAATGCCGTTTGCATCTCTGGTGGCGTGGGAGCGAGCTATGGAAACAATTTCTCCATGAATTTCTAAGTTGGGTGTGGCGATATCAAATACAACCAATATAATGGGAAAACCAGATGTCATTAGGTGGCGGAGATTGAATTGTTCAAACATAATTATGTAGGAAAAACATACACAACTAATACTACCATAATTAGTGGACTTTTTTTGAAGTTCGGCTGGCAGATGCCCTGTCGCCTTATTGGGTTCGTAAGTTTTGGCATACACTTGAATGTAAGTTAGAGGTTCAGAACCTTAATAGATAAACAATAGAACGGTTTGGGAGGGCCCAAGGACGAGAGGAAAAGGAAGAGAGAGTAGAAGAACTTTGTGATGTTTCAATTGTGAAAATTTGTAAGTTCTTGTTCGAGGGTTTATAATTATATTTACCTTAGAACTTCAAATGATGACATTGTTTCTTATTTAACAGTAGAAATGAAGCCTGACGATTAGAGGACAAGAGGTTTGACTGTAAGTCCAACAGTTTCTGAAGAATGAAGACCATAGATTATTGGAATTTAGGTGCTCCTGGAAAAACAGATATTACATAATTGTGACCTTGTGTTTGGATTTTTGTGCACATGGTCTCTTTTCATGTCGAGAACACAACTGTGCTTTATGTCTCAGGGTCTTAGTCCGTTGCTGCTTTATGTTCACAGGCACAAGATAGGGGAATGTTTGTGGCAAGCTCAACGTGTCTACTACGACTATAGGTACTAGGACCTCTAGGCATTTCTGGACATGCATGCATGTCAAATGACATTTGTTTGCTTTAGGGAAATGACTCTATGATTTTAAGTATCTACATGCCTACACATGTCCAATTGTACACACTCATGTGACCAATTAGAAGGATAGGATGTTTGTTATATATTACAATAACAAAATATGAGCAAGTAGCCATTGCCAAGAGCTAGTTCTGGTGAGTCAATGGTGCTTAAATGTGGATTGTGCACAGACAAGGTGTGTGACATTATTGGCAGTAAGTGGCAGCTCATAAAATGATTCTCACCCATGCAAGACATTAGGGCGACAGCTGCTGCAACATCGTAAATGCAACAGGTCTTTGCTGAGTACAGATTTCAACGGCATGGAATTTGTTTGACATCAACAAAAGGGACCAATAAGAAATCAAATGAAGTACTCAACATGCCTACCTAAAACGCTGGGGTTGGGAGGGAGGAAAGCTAGAATTCTAAATTTGCAGATTTTCCTCTCTTCTTTTCCCCTTCAACTGGCATGCTCAGAGGGTGACAGGTATGAAAAGGATCTCAGCACGAGACCATTATTTTCTCTTATTGACCTGCAATATTGGTCAATGATGCTCATGCATAGACGCCCCTTAACTCCCAACAGAATAGGTTGAAGTGATAATGTCAGAAATTGCATCAACTTCATGGAAACTCAGAGATCTGCCCAAAAGGAATGAGAACTACCTGCATAGTAGGGAATTGCGCACTTGTGTGTTGGGGGGGGGGGGGGGGGGGGGGGGGAAGGGTCGTCTTTTGATTCCAATCGCACACTAAAGGTTGCTAGAAAGACCAAGAACTCATCTCATTGGTGATTGGCTACTGTTTTATATATTATGGTCTTTGGACGAGTGGATTTTTTCTCAAGAAACAATAAAAAAAAGTGGATTGTGTTTTACATTGTGTTGGCTTACTATTATACTTGTTCGGGTGTGTATGTGCGCATTATATTTTGGTGATTTTCTTTTGTATTTATATTTTCACTGACATAGCTCACAATGTTTACTAGAACGACTTGCTTCAAATATTCCAGCCGTTTGGGGTTGTCACCAAGCTTGTGATGCTTCGTGCCAAAAATCAGGTGATTTTTTTTTTGGGTGCGATATGGTAGAGAATAGAGAAAGCTTTGTATGTTGAAACTTAACCAAACCGAAGAACTTAAATGTAATGATACCTGCTATGTATGCAGGCACTCCTCCAAATGCAAGATATTCCTTCAGCTGTTACTGCATTGCAATTCTACACCAATGTTCAGCCAAGCATAAGGTACCATGACATAACAAAAATTTTGGTTTGGGCTCTGTAGTAAGTATATTCCACTTCCTTGGGAACACATGCTTTTGTGTAGTTTTTTGAGATGGAAATCGTTTTTGTTTTCTTGATTCATTTTTCAAGTGGTTGAAATATTTTATTGTGACATGCAGGGGAAGGAATGTTTATGTCCAATTCTCATCGCATCAGGAACTAACAACTATGGATCAGAATTCTCAAGGCCGAGAAGATGAGGTTAGTAATCTGTACTCTGCATTGTGATGTTGGGAGTTGTTTGTACGTGGGAAAAAAAATCGGTCTACTTATCACATATGTGAAAAAGTTGGTCTAAAAGAAGCCATCCTTTTTGGAAAAACTTATGGTTGACCTTTTCCGGCTAGCCGTGCAGATTTTCACATGACCAATGGCCTTTCATCTGTTAATACTGCCTTCTGACCCTAATCACTTCGCTGAGCTATTCTCTAACAACCAACTAAAATCTTCCGCTATCTTCTGCTCAATTGCCTTTGAGTGTGTTTATCATTCATCATACTATGATGGTTGTGTATACGAGTTAGTATATACACTTCCAGTGTGAACTCCATGCAAAGGTTCTCTTAGAACGGGATTGGGAGAGAGAGAAGAGAATAACAAGAATTATGGAAGGTATACAAGTTGTTGTTGTTTGTTGTTGGGGGGGGGGGGTGTGAATGTATAGAGGTGGTTATGGAGGGGGAAGGCATAAATACAGGAGCTCACGCGCACAGAGAGCACTCCTTGCCACTTAGTTTTTCTGGACTTCTTATTCATCTTTGAGGCTTATTGTGTGTTACTGCCTAGATGCCTTTTGATTGCCCTTAGGAAAGCCAAAACTTTGTAGATCTACCTTGTAAATCTTACCTCGGCCTACCTGACACGTTTGATTAGTACAATTCGACTTCATTTATTAGGACCATTACAAAATGCTCCAATGTATTTTTATTCATAGAAACATGGTACCCAGCTGACATTATCCCAGCAGGATCGTGGTTTTGAATTCTGGTTGGGAGCCCGAAATGTAAAGATATCCTTGTTCAGTTTAGACCATCATCTAATTGTTGTCCTGCATCAGATCCGTTGCATAGATACTGTGTATACAGTTAGTGCCTCTTTTCATGAAAAAAAGCAGTTCTTATAGGTTTCTTGCTTCTAGAGTATTTGTAACTGTGATGTCAAAACTGTCACTTCCACATGTATTGAGTGCAATTTGTTGTTGTTTTTCTTCTGAACAGCGATTATCGTTCGGTAAAGTATGCGTATGTAAACACTAAATTTTTTATGACTTAATAAGTATCAAATTGGTCAAGCCAAATAAGTTGTCCTGGTCTTCAAAGAATTGCAAGTCCCAGCAAAATTATGGGACGTAACCGATCTAAAAACATTGCTCAAACCATAAGAAAATTGGTCAACCTAGTAAACAAGATGGGTCAGCTTATTGGTTTAACCAAGTATGTTGGGACTCACTGGGACTTGTCAAAATCTACGAGGGGAATATAGAATTGCATTCAAAATTATTTTCATGAAGGGGAAAATTGTTGTTTTCAGGAAATTAAAATCAATTTAAGACTAGGTATTTTCAAAAGTAACGCCCCTCCTGATGAGTCTGAAGCTCAATCTTAAAGAGAGGATATTTGGCCAAGAGTTCTTGTGCACTCCCCAATGTTCTGCTTTATGTACTCGTCAAGGCTCCCTTCAAAGTTCTCATGGAAGATGAACAAGCACTACAACTATGATTTATTCATGTTTGTACATTGTTAGATGTTAAATATGCAGTTGTTAATGATAATAATGCAGTTACATCGCACATGACTAACCATAAAGCACATTACCACTTGACTATTGGAGATTATTTGGCCAGACTTATCTAAATTAATTATTTTTTGTATTTGCTATTTTTGCGTTATTTTTTTATGGTTTATTGGTTCATCACGAAGAAAGTAATTTAAAAAGTATAAAATTATGTCCAAAAGCTAAAAAAGTTCACTAAAGACGAAAAATAAGTCAACATAGGGCTTATTTGTTGTCTTTTCTGAACTTTTTTTAATTTTTGGACATAATTTTATATTTTTCTGAAATCCCTTGTCGAGACAAACCAACCACCATAAAAAAATTGACGCAAAACAAAAAATTATTAAAAAATTCGGATTAGGACAAAAAAATAAGACAATAATCCAATAATTACCACAGTAAATTTTGCTTTCTTTCTTGCCCTTAAATTTATAATGTTTTCTTTTTCTTTTCCTGTGCATCTATTTTTTGTTTTAGTTCTTTGTTAGTGGGAAATTCTATTAAATACAGCAGTAATCTTTCTCCTTTTCTCAATCTATTCTTCTCTATTCATTATCTTCTCTCTCTCTCTCTTGTCTCTATGCTGGTCTGCTGTTGTGCACACTCTGGATTCCCAGCCTAATCGAATTCTCTTAGTTACAATTCATCACATGCTATACCCTATAACCGTGGAAGTGCTGCATCAAGTGTTTTCTCCTCATGGGATTGTGGAGAAGATCGTCACATTTCAGAAGTCAGCTGGTCAGCTTCTTCAAGTTTTCTTTCTTTCTCTCTTGCTTCTCCTTTTGTTAATTTCAGGTCTCATTTTTAAAACCAATTAGGATATAAGTTAGTATGATTTGTTTCTGTCTTGAAACTTGATGATATTTCATGCTGCCTTGGTCTGCATGTGTAATGGTTCTAGTTAGTTTAACTTTTGATGAATGTCATATTTCTTGTAATTTGTGGACGCATCATACTATTCGCCACCAAAATTTTTCAGAAAGCTTTTATGTTTTCATTGTCAGCTATATTTGATCCAATATGTGCACATTCTGCAGGTTTTCAAGCCCTTATACAGTATCAAACACGGCAAAGTGCTGTCTCAGCAAGGACCTCCCTTCAGGTCTGTCATGTATACTGTATTCCACAATTCTTTTTTGGAGCTGGAAAATTTTTCACGTATGTTTGTTTCTTTTGCTTCTTACAAAGTTTCCGAATGGAACTCTTTTATAGGGGCGTAATATCTATGATGGTTGCTGTCAGCTGGACGTTCAGTTCTCGAAGTAGGTTCTAGACCTTCCTGCTATTTTTGTCTTCTGTATGTCTGCTGGAGGGTCTACTCTCTTGATTTTCCCCATAGTTTCTGTATTTTATCATGCATATTGTATTTCTCACTCACTTCATGACCCTTGTGATCCAGCCTCGATGAGCTACAAGTGAACTACAACAATGATCGCTCAAGGTTGGTTAGCAGCTACGTTATTTTCTGTTTCCTTAATTTGGATTTTGCTTGAAGTCATTTCTTCTTATTGCAACATTCTACTGGTACTGAATTAGTTCTCTTTTCCTGTCAGGGATTTTACCAACCCATCATTGCCTTCAGAGCAGAAGGGAAGATCCTCACAAGTATGTTCCAGTATATGGGTTATTTTTCTTCCCATCATGGTTGATGTAGCATGTACTATCCTCCACTTTTCTTTGATATTACATTCGTATATGTTGCATGGAGGACCAGGCTGGATATGGAGATGCAGGAAGCATGTACGCCCTTCAAGCTTCTGGGAACAGGGCAGGTACTGAATTGGGAAATTGTATCATCATTTGGTCGCTCTCTTTCAGTAATTCTTTGTGATGCTTAGCCGCATTCTGATTGAGTACATTTGTTTTTGTTTGTTTCAGTTGGATTTCCGCAGGTTTGTATCGCTCGTGTTATTCTTTCCTTCTGAGATGTTTCTTCAGAGCTGGGGCATCGTGTCTTGCATTTTTGGAACATTGTTTGGACATATACAGGATGACTTCTCTTCTTTGTTACAAACCATGCATATAAAGACGTTGCATATTCAATTCCCTCAGTGTGCCCTCTTGACCTTGTCTGACAAGGGTAAGGGTATGGGCTACTACCCGTTGGCAGGGATGACCCTGAGTTTCTTGGGGCCCAAAGCAAATGCTTTAAGTTCAGCCGTCTGCCTTTTTGCTCAGTTAACTTACAATAAAAATTTGAATCGATAATACCAAAATGTATGAGCACAATTTTGGCTTACCACATTCCTTTCAAAAAAATAGCATACACTGTTGGACATTCTCACATCAGAAAGATAAAACAAGTGATACCTCTACTTCCTTGCAAAAGTTTCAACCGAAGCACCTGATACAACGTAAAATATAGAGGGAGGAAACCAAAAGATGTGAAGTGTATTTTCTAGATCATGTCTTCTTATGAGATACACTACTACTCTAAGATTAAATAGAGAAACCTTACTAAGCACTAGGAAATTAAAAAACTAAACTACCCTGTGTAATAACATACATAACTAGATACAGATGATACGCCACGTTCACAGCATTCTCATGCCCTCTAGACACTTGTACGCTTGCAATTTTTAGCGCTGTTTGGAGAAGAAGAAGCTCATTTTAGAAATAGATTAATTTCTAGTGTCACATTGTTGAAAATGGAAATCCTTTTTTTCCGGAAATCATTGTTCATTCAATTTGCTTTCCACCTAAGATGTTGCAACTATGTAGGAATACAATTGAAATTAAATGAAATTCAGAGGAAAATAGTTCATGTTGTTGAGCCATAAAAAAGCTTAGTTTGACTTCGTTTAGTTCATCAATCATGCCGTATGCACATGTCCGTATCCACTTTTTTGATGCATATCATATTGCTTAGGGGGTTTGCGGAGTTCTGATGCCTGAAAAAACACCTACATGGGATATATTTAGACCAGAGCCCATGCTTCCAATTGGCCTCCTGCCTGGATATAACTCTATTTGATGGTATTATGTCAAAATGCACTCTGGGGAAATGGGTGGTTTGGGGTTTTTGACCGGTAGATTTCTAGTGCTTGTGGCTTGTTGGATGGTTGGCTGGGTTTTCTTCATCTTTTGTGCTTCTTGGGAGGTTGATTTTTCTCCTCAGGGGACTTCAGATCTGTTAACAATTATCTTATTGTTCCATGGCAGTACGTTGTGCATGGAAAAGTCCGCAAGATATGTATGTGGATTGAATTTGTTTGGTTCTTGTTTCAGATGGGTGATCCTGCTGCTATTGCAGCTGCTTTTGGTGGAGGTTTGCCACCTGGGATAAGCGGAACGAATGACAGGTGCACTGTGCTTGTATCTAACCTAAATCCGGATGTAAGTTCTCGCTCATTCTCTCTGTAACTGTAAGAACTTAGCCGCTCCATTTCTTTTTTGGTTTAAATGGAGAGACAAGCTTTTCTTTGATTCCAATTGTTTGGTACTTGCCCATCCTTTATGTTGGTCACTTCTTATTTTATTACCGTAAATTGATCACAGAGAGTGGACGAGGATAAACTTTTCAACTTGTTCTCCATCTATGGAAACATTGTTAGAATAAAACTTCTCCGCAATAAGCCAGATCATGCACTAGTTCAGATGGGTGATGGCTTCCAGGCTGAGTTAGCAGTACACTTCTTAAAGGTTAGATTCTTCTAACATTCATTTCCTTTCTTTTCATTTCCCTTAGTTTGTATTATTTGTGTTCCTATATTCTGTTGGATTAAATTCAATTTCTTGCTGGACTTTGATGTTTGGCATGTGAGAATATTTACCTTTATGTCCTGTGATTGGGTCAGTCCTATTTCATGGTGTTGGGCAGTCTGTGTCTGAGATGACTCAAGTTGACTTTAGTTGGCTGCTCTATTTATTGATCAATCAATGTATTTAAGATCTAGCGTGCTCAATTGCTATTTCTTGGTTTCATTTTAGCCGGTGTGATTGTCATCTTTACCATAACTAGGGACCAGTTTTGTGTTCAATGCATCAAATTTTATGCTGTTCTAGTTTTTATTCATTATGAAAGTTAGGACTTAAAGTAATCCTTGATGTAACATTTTGTTTTTTGCTAAAGATCATGAAGTGTAGACAATCAAGGGCAAGTAAAACTTGTACGATCACTGATTCAACCTAAACACGAAAAATCACAGTAAATAATTGGCTTATCCCTGGAACAAAGCCATTAGTTCTTTTATGGAGAAACTCAAACAGAAACTAATTCCTCCTCCGCTCCCATGGCCAAAAGAAAAGAACAAGGTGAAGAAAGAAAGAAGAGAGCAATATTCACATCATATTTAGTAGAGGGACTCGAAACTGAAATGCTGCGTGGTCTGTTGTGATTGCTGAATTTTTTGGCAGATTTTGAGGAGTAGACATTCATTTTAGATTTGCTACAATGGCGATTCAACGTATAACACATATATTACAAACAATTACCAAACATAATTAAGCATTTTACAATAAATGGCAGCTAACACTGTTATGATTAAAACAACCAAAACAAAAATAGGGAAAAGAAGGGAGAGAGTAGAAGTTCCTACATCAGATATATTGGCGGGAGAGGCTCGAATTGTAAGGTCAGGAGATAAATAATATACAAAATTTAAGAAGACTAAAATTAAAAGGCAATGAGTAAATAGAAAGTACTGCAAACTTCAACTTTCATAATCTTGTGGGAAAACCAAACTTAAAACTGCACCGAGTTCTGTGCCCATGTCCTAGTTTCTGATTTCTCATATTTTGAGTGTAAATTATTTCGTTATGTCATTTGGTAAAAACTCCTGGTCAAAACAAGTGTGAACATGCAGCTGGGAATCCTGTTCAAAGGCACACAAGAAGATTCACGTAGCAGACCTTAATTAGATATTACATAAGTTTGTTGAGAGTAGTTGACTAATTTGTTCTTCAATTTCAAACTTTTATAGTGCTTCTATTGTTGTGGAACTTTCCTTCCCATAGAAACTAAATAATTTCTTTTGCTAGGGTGCCATGCTATTTGGGAAACGATTGGAGGTGAACTTTTCAAAGCATGCTACCATTACAACTGGTGCAGATACACATGAATATTCCAACTCAAATCTCAACCGCTTCAACCGCAATGCGGCAAAGAATTATCGCTACTGCTGCTCACCAACCAAAATGATCCACCTATCCACTCTCCCCCAGGATGTCACTGAGGAGGAAATTGTGTCCCACCTAGAGGAACATGGCCCCATTGTCAACACGAAGCTCTTTGAGATGAATGGTAAGAAGCAGGCCCTTGTCCTGTTTGAAAATGAGGAGCAGGCCACTGAAGCCCTTGTGTGCAAACATGCCACCTCCCTTGGGGACGCAATTATCCGGATCTCCTTTTCCCAATTACAGACCATTTAGGATGCTCTTATCAAATGGGAAACAAGGAGTGATGGACGGTGTCATGGTGAGCGAAAGATTTTTATGTGCCGGTGGTGACCCTTTCTAATCTGTCTTCTCTTGTAACTGTGGTTTTATTACTCTTCCGTCGTGGTGGAATGCTCTTTGATTTTGTACTTTCGACTCTTGTTCTCATCTTTGCGTGCATGTACCAGTTAGTCCTATCTCAATGTTAGGGGAAGCTGATGTGCTATGTTCTTGTTATTGCATTTTGAAGGGCAACGGAGTTTTTTCTTATCATTGTGAGATTGGTTGCTTGTCATTTTTGTATATGCCTTGTAGGGCTAGTTAAACCATTTGTGTGCTCTTTGTAATCCAATGTCATTTTGTATATGCCTTGTAGGGCTAGTTAACCCACTTGTGTCCTCTTTGTAATCCAAGACTAGCCTTGTGCTATCAATGAAATTTTGAAGTGGTCGCTGGCTTTCTTGTTTATCTCAAATTTCTCTTCTCCTGTCTTGCTGCTTCTTCCTCTTCTTCTGGTCTTCTCTATATCTTCCCACTGTCTCTGGCCAGATCATTCTCTCTCTCTCTCTCCCCGCATGTTTGGTTATTGTAGATCATCTTTTCTGGTTAATGGATTGTTCGTTGATGCTCACTACATAAGTACATCTTGCTCTCTCGATATGTTTGGTTATTGTAGATCATCTTTTTTGGTGAACGGATTGCCAATAGACACAAGTACATCTTGATTTATGTCTTCCCTGCTGCAATGCAGTCTCTGTTAATGATTTTTGGTTTAGTTGCTCTCTTTTTTGTTGGTTTAGTTCCTTGATTCGTAGTAACTGGTTCCTCACTGCTTTCATCCGCCGAGCAGAAAAATTTCTGGCCTTGCCCGTACCAGGGGAATGGGGCTAATGTTCTCCAACCCAATATTCAAATGTGTTAAACCTTAAGTGGAGGTTGGGGTTCAGGTCTGATGGCAGTCCCCATGGAAGTTGGAACATCTTCCTTACTCTTAATTCGTTTTGTTGTGGAAAAAATTTCATGAACATTTGGTCGATAGGGTTGATGGTAAATAAAGTTTGTGCTTGCATTATGCTTAGCTTTTTAGTTCTAAAATTTCTTTCTGATGGTGTAATTTTTTTGACACACGGTTGAATGTTAATATGTTAGATGATTTAGACTAGAAGTCAATGTCATTGTATTGGTTGAATTTCACGGGCATTTACGTGTAATAAAGGACAGTACAACTTTTGAGCGGCATTACAGAAAATCGAGCCCACAGTTGGATCCGGAACATCAAAATTAATGAAAAATCACTATGCTCTTGCTGAAATTGGACCTAAAATGACTTCGAAATTATAAAAAATGGGTTCTGAAAAATACCCTTGCACCAAAAAATATTTCTTAATGACTGGATTGTTGACTAGAATTTGATTGGTTAATACGTTGACATGAAAACATGATCACCTGACACGTGCCAATAATTGCTGATGTGTTGATGGTGTGGCACATGTGGGACCCACTGGACTGGCATGGCAACTGACGCAGAGCTGATGTGGCACGCGTGGACCCACTGAGTGGACATGCTAGTTGCGTGTGGGCCCTATGAATTGGCGTGGTAGCTGATGTGTCGGATGATACGGTGTCCATGCGGCAATTGGCGTATACAAGAGTGCTACACACACATCACTTTTATATATTATTTAAAATTACGTCGTTCTGTATTGAGAAAGACCTAAATATGTTTTGAGAATGTGGATAAAAAATAAATATGATTTTTTCTCAACATAAAACGGTGTAGTTTTAACGCCTTCGACCATTGGCTGGTGATGAGTGCATGAAAGCGGCCGATCTGACACGGTTTTATTAAGGCGACGCGTGAAAGCAAGTCACCATTAGTTGGCCGCCGGACTTGCACTCTTATTTT
>JABCMJ010033017.1:0-10718 GCA_014822125.1 Arbutus unedo | reverse complement strand
AATATTCACATTCATCACATGTCCTAGTTGACCCAACTTTTGAAGAAAAAAAGTGACCGACACCGCTCATTCGAATCCCTTTTGATCGTGCTTGTCGAATTTTATTCTAAAAAAAATACAAAAAATTTACTGTTTATTGAAAAAATTATTTCGAGATTAACCGTTAACTCGGAATATTTTGATTAAGGGTTGTTGAATTATGACAAGATATTTATTAATTTATATTTTGTTATTATTATTTTTTTAATTGATTGATATTTTCATTTACCATTTATTTTTTTAAATAACATTTTTTATTAAATATAATACATTAATGAATTTCTTAATTAATTAATATTTCAAATTATCCAATATTAATTATATATATTGAGTTTTACATTTATATACTTTATTCAATACATAATCAAGTTTAATACTGCACAAGGGCAAAATAGTCATTTGACAATTTTCTTTTTTATCCATCCACTCTTATCCTCCTCATTTCATAAACCAAACAAACCATGTCAAAATATATTCCCATGTTTAATCCTTCATCCAAACCATCTATTTTTTTATACTCCTCTATAAATATCACATCAATGTGGGTCATTCCTCCAAAAATAATACCTCCTCTTATCTTATCGCCCATTTATAACTTATTCTCTGAAAATAATACTCCATCCAATTAGCCCCTTAATGTTCAGGATGTTTTTCCGGCTGATTTGTATTACTGAGAGCAAAATTGTATATTTTATGCACATATATATTATTCACTAATAAGTTTTGTATCTTATGTTGATTAGCTATAAGTTTTAAATCATATTTACTCTAGATAACACATCTCAACATAAAATAAAATATAAATAAGGAATATCCATTGTGACAACCTTGGATATGTACTAAAACAACCATTAACCTTTGTGAAATGAAAGCAAAACCTTGTTGAAGTCCACTATCATTTTTTTTTTTGCTAAGCAAAAGGAAATCCACTATCATATGTATGATCATGGATTGCCTTTTGTGATCTAATTCTGCAAACGAGTGGACCCACATGGTTGAATATTAAGCACCACTCCAACCAACATCAGAGAATGGAAAATTACAAGTAATTTCTGTAAAAGTTTTATATTGATTTAACTTTACTCTTTTTTATGTTCCTCCCAATAATTTCTTCAAATCTCATATCAATGGCAGACACGTCCTATTCTCCTTTTACTTTATAGAAGATAAGATTCAAAGATCATTTTTTTTTTTTTTACAATAGAAGTATTCAGTCAGTTTTGCATATGCCCAATCTATTACCAATTAGATTATGAAATTAACGATAAAAAAAACCTCTAGTAATCTTAAGTCAGTATTTCTAATGAGATTCGAATTCGTGAGCTTGAAGAATATAGTCCATTATTTTCGTCACCCATCTTTTACTAGATATTATATGTACCAATTATGGTAAGTTTGCGCGCGTATATATATGGGTTAAATTCGTATGAGGTGAATTCCATGTCTTGGGTACTTTGGTAAGACTAACAATTAGTCGCCAAACCCCTTTATTTTGTTACATAGAGCGGACATTAAATATTTAATCATTGAGGTTGCGATAAGTCCTTGTGTCATACATTGCACTAACACCATCAATGGTCAAACATATGTACAAAATTTGAGGCATGTTTGTTTGACGGATAGTAATAAAGTTATTAGGATCAAACCCTTGTCATCTCGTGAAGACTTACGAGTATATTAGTTAAGGCATAATTTTATTTCTTTACATTCGTACCGAACTTAAGCACCAAAAAGTCAACTGAGACACTATAATCATTTGAGTTTATATTTGACAAGTTTCATTGGAAATCAAAGTAAATAGTTGTCAATGATGCGCGTGCACTACATTAGTGGGCATCTTTTGGGCTGTGGTTAGAATTTTCTTTCACTAATAATTATCTGAAAAAAATAGATGGTTTAATTATGTCCAAAAATTATGAAAACAAACATGCCCAAAGTGTAGGAAAGAGGATGCTAGGAATCTACAAAATATATAATTATGTCTAAAAATTAAAAAAGAAGTCACTGAAGATGATGAATAAGCAAAAATATCTTTTTTTTATTATTTTTGTCTTTTCTGATTTTTTTCAAATTTAGCCAATTATTTATAACTTTCTTGAAATTTCTCTTCGGGACGACCAAATAATCCATAAAAAGTTAACAAAAGACAAAAAATTTCAAAAAAAAACTCACATAAAGATAAAAAAATAATCAAATAATCGAGTCAGGCCAGCCAACCGATTTTTGTCAATGCAGTTTTGTCATTTGGTGTCTTCAGATTTAAAGCAATCAAAATCTTTCTTTTGTTTAGGATACAATGAGAGTCCTTGGAGAACACGTGTCTTCAATTGAATGATCAATAATACCAAAATTTGATGTCAACCCAATTCTATATTTACAAGTATAATGTTACGTTCCGATTTCTCGAAACATTAATTAAAATATTTTAATTTTATTTCTTTAGATAAAATATAATTAAAATATTAAATAATAAATTTGAATTTCAAAATGAAACAATATTTGCAAAAGCTTGATAAAAATTATCAAAATACCCCTTCTAAGTTTACATTGTGAATTAAAAATATTATAACAGAGTTTCTACGAGTAAAGTCTCCATGTGTTATCACGATTTTCAACTCTAAGGCCTACTCTTCTTGCTCGGATTGCTTCTCTTCTTGCATTTCTTCATCTAGCATGAATGTCAGGGGTAGAGAAATTGCTCCATAAGTACATAATACTCAGTACAAAAAAATACTCAAAACACTAACCCAAGAAGCATGCAATTTGATATATAAAATAATCATATTAAAGAACATTGTTTAAAGTAGTGAAAATAAATATATAGGTTCATTGTGAATATTATATTTAAGTATCTAGGATTCACCACCTCAAGAATTCAAACTTACGGAATTAAAGAACAGTGTTTTTTTTTTGGAATATGCCTTTACTTCTTGATTCTTCTTGGACTATAGCGAAGACTTTGAATTTGAGAGTAGATGCTTGATCTGTAGTGTGATTGGAGATCGGATGTCTTTCTTTTTTCAATGAATATTTTGATAGTTAGATTACTCAAGATATTCACAAGGGAGCATCATCAGTCGGGACCACACATAAATCTCATCGAAATTATATATGGGGGACGACTTGGATTCTACTGTGTCCTTTAAATAGAATAGATTTAGCTTTAGCTCCCTTAAGTGACTACAAGAACTTAAGTACAAAATTGGGAGAGAAAATTTGAAGTATTTATCCATAAAATTAACCGTCTAATAGTGAAAATAGAGATATGTTGTCACTCGAAAAATAATTCAACAATGAAAATGACGATAAGTTGTCATTGGAGATCGGAGAGATAATGAAGCGGAATCGAGAGACATGTTGTGCCTACGGGCATCATTCCTAGCCCAAAAATATAATCCGAATCGTTCATCTGGTAGTTCTCAATGAAAAAATCAACACGATTAGATATAAGTAACCTAGTTAACGAATTTAACTTCATTTTTTTGACATTGTTACTAAAGACTTACTTTTTTTACTATTTTCAGACTTAATTTCTTTGACATTGATAATGGGGACTTAATATTTTTTTATATTGATAATGGTTGTACAAATGTAATTTGTTAACTAGGTTACTAATATCCGATCGATTTAATTTTTTAAGAGCCACCCTTCCCGTGGAGCTCATCAAAAGGTATCCGCAGATCGAGTAGTTGTGGTTTGCCCTTGTCACTTTGACCCAACGACTCATATCATACTTTGGTGCCCATAGCATCGTGGTGCTTACTGATCAGCCATTGAAGCAAGTTCTGCAGAAGCCTAAGACTTTTCGTGACTGGTAAAATGGTCAGTCGAGCTCAAAGAATTTGATATCAAGTATGAGCCCAAGAGAGTCATCAAGGGATAAGCGGTGGCAGATTTCCTTGTTGAGGTGACGAGAAGAGTTAAAAGGAGTAGAAA
Source organism: Arbutus unedo (assembly GCA_014822125.1). Classification (NCBI taxonomy): domain Eukaryota; kingdom Viridiplantae; phylum Streptophyta; class Magnoliopsida; order Ericales; family Ericaceae; genus Arbutus; species Arbutus unedo. The sequence continues at coordinate 6,743 of JABCMJ010033017.1, read as the reverse complement.
AGTCATAAGGTGCAAAACTAGTTGTTGAGCAGATGGTCGCAGTCAATGCCGAGCAGCTTTGGGTTATCAATATGGATGGATCGACAACCGGGTGGGGTAGCGGTGCAAGAGTAGTACTAACTTCTCCAGGGGACACACTTGAATAGGCCCTTCGGTTCTAGTTTAGGGCAACCAAAAACGAGACGGAGTATGAGGTGCATTTAACAGGGCCAAGGCTATGCCAAAGCAAGGAGGCAAGGTAGGTTAGACTATGCAGCGACTCGTAGTTGGTGGTCTCCCAAGCCAATAGAGAAGTTGAGGCCTAGGATAGCAAAAAGCAGAAGTAGAAGGAAGCGATCGACCGAGCAAAGAAACCCTTCGAGTTGGTGCAAATTGTACGGATATCCAGAGAACAAAACAGCCGAACGGATGCACTAGCTTGGCTAGCCAGTGCGTCAAGAGGGGTTCTAGCCGAGGTGCCCCTGTCGATACTTGCTTGAACCAAGTATCAACCAGTCCAAAGATGAGGTAAATGCAAACGAATAAGTTCTCCGAGGTTACCACCATAACGTTCAACTATTTGGACTTGTCCACTTTGAGTGCATTAATGAACCGCTCTGCCCCCGTTGGGAGAAAAGGGAGCACTAAGTAGAGCAGACTAAACAGGACCCCCTATACTACATGCACTCGGATGGGAGAAGAAGATAAAATCTCCCTGAGATTGAACTCCCACCCATCGGCCATGGTGAAGAAAAAATTATCTTTTCAACCCTTGTTAAAAGAAGGTATCCCATAAATGATGTTGCGTCGTTCTCGCAATTGGAAATACCACCATCCGACGATCCTATTTTGCCTCTTTAGGATAATAGCAGTACATGAAGCCGATGATAGATAGGTCATGGGCACCCTTACAGGCTCACCTCTATAAAAGCAGCATTGAAAAGATCAGCCTCTGGTTTCAGCATCAACTAATCTAGAGAGAACCCTAGAAAATGGAATAACTTCCGAATGAAGCCAAAGAATGGGAGGCGTAATGCACACTGAAGGGTATGTTCATACAAACACACCTCCCCTCTGTGGTAAATACGGGGTTAATGTCCAAGGCCAGGGGCCTGAAGGTGAATAATGGTAGAAATCCCATAGGTATCCCGAATGACACTTAGATCAACGTTCATCAAGACAAAGACAACTTTGCTAAAAGTCCTAGAATTCTCAAGCACTGAGACAAGGGTAGTAGCCCTAGCCAAAGCCATGGCGATTGGATGGTCATCTATTATAGAGCCCTCAGAAGATCCCTCTGAATCTATTTCTACTTGGAGTCTCCTAGTCTTGAAAGTACAAATAAGCTTAACAATATATGCAAAATCAAAAATCCAGGTGGCCATGGGAAGGAATGTTAGGTCTCCATACTAGTTATCAGTGGGAGGGAAGCCAGAGAGGGTTTTAGAGATCCAACGAAGGAGGAGTAAAAGACACAAGGTATACCTCTGGAAATGTCCTATGTTGAGGGACTTGTGAACCAGACTCTAGGGTGACTGAATAAAAAACAAGAGATAGAGGAAGTGTACTCAGAAAAGAAAGGAAGCGGGAAGCAAAGTTTGATCGAACTCGAACTAAAAAGAATGCAGTAATGGCGCAAGAGAGATTGAGAAAAATTCTGGAAAAGCATGCGTGTTTTGAAACTGGAAGGGAAGGGTATTTGAAATCACCCCAAGCGAGAACATAGTAGCATCCATCCTAACCAAAAGAAAGGATGGACATTTAAGGCAAAGTAACCATTTTTGGGGAAAAAAGATTCGTTGCTTCTAGCTTACTCCCAAATTGGAAATGGGGGGACAACTGAAGAGTCTGAATTAACTCAATATTTCAACGCTATGAAATAGATTTCAAATCGCCAACTAACACTCGGTCACCCAAACCACGTGTTACTCAGCAAAGAAGAACCATCCTTTGGAGCCGCTTAGTGGGATCTTGCAAATGGATCTTGAGGTTGTTCTGCATCCCTAAGATAGAGCCCGCAATAAATGGACCATTCCTCTAAAAAGAACTTGAGGGACAAGACCAGCGGCCATCAGGTTCCAAAATATCATCCATCATTCACTCTATAAAAGGTACAGATGAAGCTTGGCCAAAGTAGGTTTTGTTGCCATTGTTGAAGTACTTATACATTCTTACTTTACAATACTATTGACCTAATTTGATCGCCGAAAGACCCGCTGCCGAAAAATATCCCCATTATTTGGACTTTAGTGCTGAATAGATCTTGCAGCTGCCACATTTGAGGCACGGCCTTGAAGATGAAGTAATGGCCATAAATTTTGCAATCGTAGAATTCGTAGCTGCTACTTCAATCTCACAATTGCCACTTCGATTCCCCGGTCAATCCCAAACTCCGACTTGTACATCGTCTGAATAGTGAAAAACTAGTTAAGTCTAATATCTAAACCAAAGAAAATTGGCTCCAAGATCATTTACATACTTACATATATGATCATTGTACAGACCCTGAAGATGTCAAAAGAGTAAGTTATTTAAGCAAAATATTTGCATCTTCCTCAGTATAAACCAGATCAAGACTTTTCTATCATTGAAAAGCATTAATAGTGGCTGGAAGCCAACCTTTGTAATTAGAAAGTTTGGTAACAAAAAAAAAAAAGTACGAAAATTTATAATTTCAGAGACTTCAAAGCTACCAAAAGTAATATAAATTTTTTGACCCTAAAAGCTCATTTCAAATTTAAATTTGCAAACGTATCCTTAGTTGTAATGTGTTTACTGAGATCTTCAATTGTTTCGAAATCCTATAGATTGGCCTTCGTAACATTTTTATTATTGGGACCGTGCGAGACATGAATTAAACATTTATAAAGCCCCCCCCCCCAACACACACACAACTTGGTCCCTACATATATCTATAAACGATAGGTTGCAGTCTCACTCGGAATAACAATGAAGATCCAAATTATTCATCGGGTAGATGCCGTTCTATGAAGCACGGGTACTAAAAAAATGGCGCCGTACGAGTACTGGGTACTAGTATGGTACGGGTACGTCTCTGGTACGGAAAAAACCATACCGGGTACTTCGTAATCGTACCGGTACATTTGCCTATTTTGGGTACGCGAGTGGTACGGTAATTGGTACGAAATTGGTACATTAGTCGTTTTGTAAATTGTCCATAATTATAGGGGTACCGGAGCAAAATGTTAAAGTTTTATTACAAATTTTAAAGGACCAAAAGTGTTATTATCTATGTGTGTGTGTGTGTATATAATACATATGTAGATAATAGATAGACAGATTGATGGCTCAAACTCACAACTACGAGCACCAAAAGTTTTATGTTGGTAAAATAGGTTTATGTTTTATTTTATACAATAAAACATAGTAAAATGATAAAAATAAAATAAAATAACATTAACGTACCCAGCCGTACCCGTACTCTACTTTTTTGGGATTTTGCCGTATCTCGTACCCATATTGTACCATACCCGTACCCCGTACCAGTACCAGTGCTTCATAGATGCCGTTGAATGGATTGTGCATGAAGATCAATATCACGCATATCAAAAAGACGTAAGCAAGTTGCATTTCATTTTTTAAAACAATCTTTGGCGTCTTCTAGAATAGAATTCTCGGTTTTCACGTCTACTGGCACCCTATAAAGTTTTTTTTTTTATAGCAAACATGTACTTGCTTGCGGAGTGCACAGATGAACGATTCGGATAATCATAGTTGGCCCACGAAATGGAGTGATGAGGACATAATACAAGAGGAGTTTTTCAAGAATGGTTTTTCACTAAAATGACCCTGTTGAAGCTCACACTAATTGCTTTTAGCACTTTCATTCATGGCCTTCCACAAATTAGCATTTAGCCTCCACCTTGGGAGCACTACTAGTACTTTAATTTCTTGCAGATGCTTCAAGTTCAGAGGAATCGCCTGAGCCAGTTGGGCAATAGTAGTTATCTAATGCAATTCCAATATGCAATGCAGGACTTAATTTCCCTTGTATTTAGAAATTGTGATGAAAATCTTCTAGTGATCCAATCAAAATGGATTTGTCATTCGATCCTGCGTGATTCATTTTCTTCTGAGATTTGGCTAGAGGAAGAAGCAACGATTGATCTTGAAGGAGGGGATAACAATGGCTCTCGGGGAACTTGCAAAGATCCCAGATTTCCTTCCAGCATTTCAATCACTTTGCTTATTGTTGGTCTATCCGATGGACGAGTTTGTATGCACCATAAACCAACCAATATCATCTTTCGCGCAAGTACTTCATCTTCAACCGATTTGATCTCTCGTAGACCTAGATCTGCATCAGATTCAATCTTCTTGTAGATAAAATGCGGAAAATATATCTCGCTAGATACTTCCCTAACACCTTCATCGGAATCTTCCCAAACCCCAACCATCTCTAGGATTAGCATTCCATAGCTAAAGACATCAGCCTTGTGTGTCACTCTTCCAAATTGTCTGGAGAAGACTTCAGGTGCTATGTAGCCCACTGTTCCTCTAGCATCCATCAATGATATGATACTCTCTTTTTGTGGACACAATTTGGCAAGGCCAAAGTCGGAAATCTTTGGGCAAAAGTCCTCATTTAAAAGAATGTTATGAGGCTTTATGTCAAAATGCAAAATCCGTGTGTTGCAACCACGGTGTAAGTACTCCAATCCTCGGGCAATACCAACCGCAATTTGGTACAATGTGTTCCATTCTAAGACCGTATTTGTCTGCTCACGACGTTTCTTGCTAGGTATGACCTTCTCGAGAGATCCATTTTCCATGAACTCGTAGACAAGAGCTCTTTTGCGACCCTCAAAACAATATCCTAGAAGAGTTACAACATTCACATGGGAAGTCCTACTAATGCTGGCAACCTCGTTGATGAATTCTTCCCCCTCTCCATTACCGTTTGTTTCATTCAAAAGCTTCACTGCAACGAGACGTCCGTCAAGAAGCTTGCCTTTGTACACTCCACCATAGCCTCCTTGACCTAGCTTTTCTCGGAAGCAATTAGTTACCTTCTTTATTTCCGAGTAACGATATCTTTTCCGGGTAAGGGATCCATTAGCATTCAAAAAAGCCTCCACATTGTCATTTGATGTTGATTTCCACCAAAAGAACGATGATGTGTATGATGATCTTTTTTTTCTAAACCAGACAATTAGAGGGATACAAGTGACTAAACTCGTCATTCCAATAACTGCAAGTAGAAAAGAAGTTAATTAATACAAATCTGTGAGCACAACTAGAGGCAGATTCAAAAATTTCATACAGGAGGGTCACTTATTTATAATAAACTTACAAAAAATCTCAGAACTCACACTGCAATATAATGAGAGTAAATTTAGTTTAAACTTAAATTAGATCGCATGTCAAAAAATATGAGAATGGAGTATGTGTTGTGCTGTGAGCACGACACGCATGTTGTGTGAGAAAAATAGTACCGTTTTGGGTTTTCAATAACACACCTTTTGTTGTTGTGTACATGCACGTTAACAAAATTTATTTTAAACTTTTGAGTTTGTGGTTAATCTCGAAATATTTTTTTAAGTAAACAGTAAATTTTTAGAATTTTTTTGAAAATAAATTTCAGAGAACACGATTGAAAGAGATTTAAATGAATGGTGTCGATCAATTTTTTTAATGTGGCGGTGAAAAAAGTAAAAAGAAAAGTAAAAAAATCTACCCATTTTGCCACCAACCATTAAAATAAGTGACGGATACTGTTCATTTGAACCCCTTTCGATAGTAGTTTTTAGATTTTATTTTTAAAAAAAATTCACCTTGACTTATAAAAAAAATATTTCAAAATTTACCGCGAACTCAAAATTCTAAAATAAAATGTTTTTAACGGCTTCTGTGCACACAGCACACGAGAAGTGTTTTATTTAAAATTTAAAACGGTACCGTTTTTCTCATATAGCATGCAACGACCATCCCATCCCCAAAAATATACGTATACAACAAACAAAAGAGAGAACTTTTCAGGAGGTCAAGAGACCCTCGTGTGGTAAGGGCGAATCTACCCCTGAGCATAACCATCCTCATGTAATCAGAATTAGGTCATTTTGTAATGAAAAAATTAGCAAAACCAAATCTTTGAAAATTTAGTTGTTTCCAAATCAAAACAATTGCAAGGCAAAATTAAAGGAGCCAAAAAGAAGAGAAATGCATGGAAGGAAATTTCAAAGGATACCTGTTGCAATGATCATCAACACTCTCCTTCTCCGTGTATTACCTGCAGCCAGTACAAGAAAAACCATTTATGGCGATGAAATCGGAAGACAAAATTTAATTTCATCACCAAATTGGTGTATATAGTGACAAAAAAGAAATATTTGTCGCCTTTTTGAAAATATTTGCGAGGAACTTATTTTTCTCTCCAAATGTATTCCGTTAGCGACGAAATTTTACTTTTCGTCTCTAAATATGTCATTTGGCGAAGAAATATTTTTTTCATCGCCAAATGACATATTTTGAGACGAAAAATATAATTTGGTTGCTAACAAAAAGATATGTACATGTATTATATATAGGCGATACATACGTACATATATATATATATATATATATGTATTATATGTATTATAGACATATGTATCCCTATATATATACATATATATATATATATATATATATATATACACACAAATATTCGCATATTCAATTGGTACAACTACTAAGAGGAGAGAGAGAGAGAGATAGACATAATTTTGGATTAATGATCTGATTAGAGAGAGAGAGAGAGAGAG
>JABCMJ010033013.1:0-19442 GCA_014822125.1 Arbutus unedo | reverse complement strand
TAATCCCTAGCCAATACGGTTTCAATAGAAACTACTTACACTCTCGTCGAACTTAAATCTCGTTTTATTTTTTCTTTTTCATCTTTAACGCTCTCTTTATTAGAAGTTAATGGGAGGATTTGATACTATTATTCCATAAAATATTAAGGTCAAAATAATAAATATAAAAAAATTAAATAGAGACAAAAAAATAATCCGAATAATTTAGGGAAACCAAATGGACCCTATATACAATGTTTATTTATTTATTTATTTGAACTCTATATGTGATATACAAAAGATTATTGTATCTGTTTAGAGTTGAATCAAATTGCTTATCTTAGGAACAAAAATACATGGAGATCGGATTCCTAATTATAAAAAGAAATTCAAAAAAATTAGGACCTTGTTATAAATTTTAAAAAATTATATTTCAACCCCTTTTATTTCTAAAGAAAATATCCACTCTTAAACTTCGAATCTTGGTTTTGTCCTTGGCCTATCCCATCTTCTACTCATATTTTATAACTTTCTATTGAAAAAAATAATATTATTAATACAAGAATATTATCTACTCATATCCTTATATCTTTTTATTGAAAAAATATTTTATAATTATTCAGCTGTCTTAATAAATTCTCCCTTTCACCAAACGGTACAAAAAGTTCGGTTACCAAGTACCAACTCCTCAAAATTTGACTAAAATAGTTTCATTATTGTGGAGGCCTATCCTTGTGAATGGAGAGAGGGTGTGAAGAGAATTTTGGGGTGTACTTAGAAACACCTCCAACACAGTCTATCTGGGAAAATCTGTATATACCCTTATCCTATCACTCTCCTTCTCTCTCTCTCTCTCTCTCTCTCTCCTGTGTCCGAAATGGCCTCAACTCTCTCAAATCTCACCCTCTGTTCAACTTCTTATCCTACTCCTCCCACAGCTTACCATTCGCACCCGTCCCTCTCCTTCCCCAAACAAACCCTAGAATTCCCCATCCGAACCCCACAACCACAACGCCGAGCCGGCAGCTTCCTCCCTCCAATATCCGCCGTTGAAGCCCCGGAGAAAGTCATAACTCTTGGAGACGAAATTTCGAATCTAACCATCGCAGACGCCCAAAAACTAGTCGAGTACCTCCAAGACAAGCTTGGCGTCTCCGCCGCTGCATTCGCCCCTGCCGCTGCCGCCGTCGTTGCAGCGCCAGCAGCTGAAGCTCCGATCGTTGTGGAGAAAACCGAATTCGACGTTGTTATTGAGGATGTGCCGAGCAATGCGCGGATTACGACGATTAAGGCGGTTAGGGCGTTGACGAGCTTAGCTTTGAAGGAAGCGAAGGAGTTAATCGAGGGTTTACCGAAGAAACTCAAGGAGGGCGTTTCAAAGGAAGAGGCCGAAGAGGCGAAGAAGCAGCTCGAGGCAGCTGGAGCTAAGGTTGCCATTGCTTAGAGACCCATCGAAATTGTGGTAAATTTCCGTACTTGTGTTTAATTCTTTGGGGAATATTGGAGTACTCTTTTCTTAATTGTTTGATTTTTTTTTTGTTGGCGTATAGATGTACCCTGACTTTTTTTTGTTGAAGGGTCGTAAATTGAAACCCTAAAGAATTTGAATCTGAATCCCTCAATTATTGCTGTTTGGTTCACCTGCGTACGTACATTTTCTGCAAGTGTTGTTGCTCTTTAGGTTTCGTCTGGATTTTGAATTTCTGGAGAAAATAGAAACGTAAGTGAAAAAAGAAACCAAATGAGCTCCAGAAATTAAAAAGTGAGTGCACATTATCCACTTGGCACACCGTGTCCCATTACGATAATTAAAATTGTCTATTTTATATAGTTTAATTGTTAGTTTATCGTGCTAAAAATTAGCTCAAGTGAACATGCGCAAGTGTTTGATCTAAGATTCAATTCTTCGTCTAGACTTCAGGACTAAAATTCTGAACTAAAATAACTGTTGATTGATCAAGTACTTATTGGTATTGGGTTGAGCTGATCTTTTGCAGGGTTGATAAAAACAACTAAACTCTATCAAATAAAAGTTCAAATTATCAAGTTGGCACGTCGTGTGAGCTACACGGTGAGTGAGTAATGTTCACCCACTTTTTAGGTGGATAAACAAAATTTCACACGTAACCACCTATATAAAAAAATCAGCGGACACCGCTCACCCAAAAACCTCAAAATAAGAAAATATAGCATGGTCATGTTTCTTGGCCTGAACTTGAGCTTCCACTTGATGCTTGACAGGTAAATATCAAATAGACTCGGCTAAGCAAAAGACACGGCTCAGTCTCACATGGACACGGATTCTGTTGTGCACAGTGCACAACAAGGTGTGACGCACCAAAACATTGTGTGTCACGCCTTGTTGTGCACTGTGCACGACAGGTTCTCTGGATCTGTCTGAACCAACACACCAACTGACAAAAACTCAACACGATACCAATAGACTTTTGAGCATAATTTGATCACTTTCAAGCCCTTTAACACCAACAAGATACAAATAAAATCCATCACAATACAGTCCTTGAGGTTCCAAGCAGCAATAACCCAAGGTGCAGTCCAGACTATACATATATCAAACACCTTAGACATTGTCGAGATGTACTATCTACCCAAATGGATCTTAAACTGACAATTCTGGATTGAAATAGGCTCTTTAGTTTGAGCAGAGGAAACTGAAACAACAATTGACACCCAAAAGACCAGCTAGAATTTGATTTGTTCTTTTGGGTATTAATTGTTGTTTTGATCAAAGAAAGTGAACGGTTCTGAATACTTTTGATCATAAAATTGAACTAGAAAGGCTGGAAAATTGGCACAGCTGGCCCCATGTCTCCCCCTTTTCGGCCCCAAAACATGCAGAGCCTTATTTGCCATAATTTAGTGTGTACCCAAGGCAATAAAATTTTCGACCCTAATCTGAATGAGAACACCTGTTTGGTTTTGTGATTGACTTCATTCTCGTTCGTAGCTACCTATTAGCTACCAAAAACATTGTCCATTCTAGTTATCTTCACCAAAATTTTCAGTAATATTAGCCCTAATTAACACCCTGATGGCCTTCATGATTTTTTCACTTTTGACATGCTCTTTTGGACGAATATCAAAGGAGTGATTATTTTGTGTGCCTCGGGTCACAATCATGCATCATGTGTGCTCAATATATTTGATCTTGGATCTCACATAAATGTAGAGTTATTGAAGGATTTTTAGCATCACGTGGTAGTGCTTCAAGAGCATTGAATAATTTTTCATGTCAAAGACTTGTGGAATTCTGCAGTTCCAAATCCCAAGTAAGGATTAATGTGGACATTTGAATGATTGGAAACCAAAGTTGTAGGGGCAAGTTTTTTACCTTTGCCCTTTGTTTTGGCTTTTGTTCAATGCTTGAGTGCAATCTTTATTAGTTTTGGTCCCGAGATAGGTGGCGGTACAATTCCATATAGAGATGGTTATGCAGTGTTACAACCAATACTTTTAGGCCTCGTTTGATTTGCGGATTAAAATTGATGGGATTAATAGTCCTGAGATTATTTATCCTGATATTGTTTTAATACCAGTCAAACTTAATCACTTGTTTGATTTGGATTGGATTATTTTCAGGATATTCCACTCTAATGTCTAGGGTTTTGAATAGAGATATTTTGTTAGAATTGTGTAGATATACATATGTGGTGGTGGCGGCGTGGCAGCAGTAGTGGTGAGAGGCGGCGGTTGCTTGTCGTCAACCGGTGTGAATAAAATATGTATCTCAAGCGTATGGTCAATTGATTGGTTGTAGCATAATAATTTCAAAAATCTGGAGTCAAATCCACAAGGAATGAGTAATTTGGAAGTTTATCGGGAGAAAAGAAGAGAATGTTTGAAAAATATGGTCGTGTAAAGATGTTGGGACAAAATATTGAGAAAACTGATTAATGAAAATAAGATTCAATTCTCGGGATCCACATTGATAGTGACAAATATTTGATGATTGTTTTATAAATAAAATAGAAAAATTAGGTTTTCAAATCAAAACCTTGTAGAGGTTTAAGAATTGGGTGTGCCAATGAAAATTGTCTACACGTAAGAAAAAATTTTACAAAATTTTTTATTCATTTCAAAATGATACTTGATTTGATAAGACAATATCAGAAATTAAGAATTTTGTGCGATGATTAAATTACCTTGAATAGTGGTTCGATGTTTCATCTTTGAACCGAATCTTGAGAGGATTATCTATTCATAGTTTGAATAGAATCTATGAGAAATAAAAGAACACACGATGAAGAACAAAAATACTTCCGATTCAAATAAAAATCTCCCAATGTTTGCTAACAAATATTGTAATCAAAGTAAAATTTTATCTAAAACTTGAATGCTAAAAGCTATCTATAATCTTAGCTAAGGTCCTATTAAATAGATCTCCAACCAACACCAAGATAAGGATGACATTTTAAAAGAATACTAATCCCCTAAAATAAGAAAAATCCCGTATGCACCATATTACCGGTAATATATATCCATTTGCAGTAATTTCAGCTTTTCTCCAATTTTGGGTAGTGCATTCTATTATCGGTAATTGCACTCCTATTACCGGTAATTGCAAGTTCTGTCTCTTTTTTTCTCTTCTTAGCAAATTCAAGCAATGCACACTATTACTGGTAATTGCACTTTCATTACCGATAATTGCAAGTTCTGTCTCTTTTTTCTCTTCTTAGCAAATCCAGACAATGCGCTCTATTATCGGTAATTGCACTCCTATTATTGGTAATCCAAGGTTATGTCTTAAAATCTCCAAAAGTCAGTGTTTTCTGCTACCGGTAGTACTGCATTTACTACCGATAATTAAACATTTTGCCTACAGTCTTGACTCTTTTCTTTCAACTTCTTGACTTGATTTTCGTTAACTTCCCGAACCCTTATAAATTCCTGCAAAACACTTCATTCGCACACTAACAACCTAAACACGCTTTAAATGATAAAATCACATAAAATATAACTAATAGATAATGCAAGTCAAGGAATTTTGACATAGAATATACGCACTTTTGAGTGCGAATCAGCAGTGGTTAGAAGCGGTGGTGGTCAGAGGTGGCGGGGGCAGTGGTGGTGTGGTGGTTGAAGGTGGCGACGGCGTTGGTCAGATGCGGTAGAATAATGGTTAGTACAGATGAGATTAAATAGTCTCTCCCCTTCCTCTAGGATTAAATAGTACCTCACATATATGTATTATGATAATTTCAGATTTATTTATCCCATTTTAGTTTTGGGGAACCAAACGTGGGATTGGGCGGGATTACGTACAAATAGTTTAATTCTGCGCCCCTAATCCGCGAATCAAACAAGCCTAGCACTTTTAATTTTAAGGGTTAATTACACTTTACCCCATTCAAATATGACATTTTTTTACTTTACTCCTTTTATCTTTTTTTTTCCTTCTACAATTTATCATCTTCAACTATAAAAAGATGACATAATACTATGCCGTTAGTTTTTTTGTTCAATATTTAACGGTAAAAATTATGTGTTGTGCGCATGTACCTTTAAAAATATTTATTGGACTGGAATGTCCTACACACACATAATATATAATTTATAAATTAAGTTAGTTAGTATTAATTTTTATTTTATTTTATTTGCATTGTTTATGTGTTAAATTTATAATATTTGGACATAAACTCTTATGATAACCAAACTTTAATCCATTTATTTTTTTGATGTATTAATTTTTAAACTTCTCGATATGTTTTATTTTTTGGTAAAATTTTTTTTTTATGTTATTATATCTTTTTCTTAATTTTGTAGTTTTCTTCAAGTTTTATGAATTTTTAAACAAAATTTATAAATCTTTCCACAAACATTACCTATTTTTTTTAAATTTTATGAAATTTTATACAAAATATTATAAATGTAAAGCAATTAAATATATATACTCTATAGACATTAAAACAAAAATGTTTATTGTAGTTTTTTTGAAAGATACATAAGTAAGTGGACATATAGTGACGTGCAATTTTTTTGTTCATAGTTTATTATAAAATAATGTTAACATATTACTAAGTCTTAAACTATTACGATGTGTCATATCTAAAACTTATTTACAATACAAATTAAATACAATATGAATTAATATTAACTAATTTAATCTATATATTATAAATTATGTATTATGTTGTGTGTATAAAAGGTATTTCAGTCATAATAAGTATTTTTAAGAGCACATGTGTTTAACACATACTTTTGCTGATAAATAGTGGACGAAAAAACTAACGATAAGGTATTATGTTATCTTTTTATAGTTGAAATTGATAAGTTATAAAAAAATAAAATAAAAGGAATAACATGAAAAAATGTCATAGTTGGAAGGGTTAAATGTAATTAACCCTACTTTTAATTAGAAGAACTGTGTCGCAATAGGCTCGAACGCGGGGACCTATGGTATCTCGTACACATTCTGATGAGTGAGTCAATTTCAAAGTGAATTTGTTTGTACGGAGAGTAGGGACAACTACTTCTTTGAGTATTATTTCCCACTGAACTGAAGAATTTTGACTTGGAAAGATTTTAACTTGTAATAAATAAGAAGCCAAGCTGCGGTTGTATGCTTAATGAGGGCAATGCTCATTATGCTACGAAGCAAAGAGTAACGTTACATACACACCCTTTAACTTATATTCGCTCATACTCTGTATATATACTCATTATGACACGTCGCGATATTGTTGTGAATTTTGCGTGAAATCAATTTCTTTTCGATTCCAACAAAAACAATATATTTCCGTACATTTTTATCTCACAATCATGTGATGAAGTATGTCTCGGAGCCATGATTTGAAGTTGGGGGAGAAATATATATATTTTTTATTTTTTTATAATTTTTAAAATTTATACTTAGGTCATAATTTTTTTTAAAATTTTTTGGAGGGCCTGATTGCCTTCTCCTGAGTCTCTTGGTGGTTCTGCCTCTTTTTATGTTCGATATGAAATACTCAAACTTAATGCAGACAGATGCTCCCAAAATTTGGGACAAGCAGATTTTAGATATAAATATGTTCGAAATTGATTAATACATATGGATTTTATCGAACAACTGTAAAGATATTTGTGTACCAATTTTTGAAGTGGTTGTAGCTATCTTGTCTAAAGAGAGATTGCAGACCAAACTTTTTTCTAAAAAATTTGATCGTGGACCGCAAAAATATTGTCCGACTATTTGGACAGTTTTTTTACGTTAAAATGATATCGTTTTAACATACAATACTTTTTGCTGTGTAGTCTCCTAAGTCTCAAAAGAAAAGAAAATCACATGGTGTTAGGGGTGAAATCGGTTCGGAGTCGGTTGGTTCGGTCCGATATTTTTACGGACCGATTAGATTTGGTCCATTTTTTTCCCAAACTGACCCCGACCGATTTATTTTTGATTCGGTTCGGTTCAGTTCGGAGCGGAGTCAAATTCGTTCGGGTATTTCGAGAATTTTGGTCCGCCCTAATGGGCAATATTAAAAATTGATTTTAGACTTGTTCGGTCCAAATCCGCTACTAATATAGAAAATATATTACCAAATGAGTCTCTATTTGAATTTTTTTTTATCAAATATAAAATGAACCCATTTTAAGAAAAAAATTTATCTATTTTTCTACTCAAATAGTAAAAATCACATAATCAAAAATTACAAAAATCAAACGCATCACTGACTTTCGATTCGGTCCAAGTCAATTTGGTCTAAATCGGTTCGGTCTAATACTATTCAGTCAACTATCAATTCGGTCTAAATTCTAAAAAATTAAAATTGAACTGAATATATTTTGAAAAATCTTTTTTGGACCCAAATCGACCGAATTTTATTATGGACCGATCGAAGACCCTACGTGGTGTACATAGCTGGCAAACATTGGGAGCAAATTAGGATTCGCCATGGTTTCTCTGGTGCTGCCACCACACGAGGTAAAAAGAAGATTCTAGGTGCCGAATAAAATAAATTTGAAAAATTAAAAATTAAAAAACTAAATTTTTAAAAAATAAAAACTAAATCTTTTTAAAAAATTACTAAAGATAATAAATAAACACTATTTTTAAATTTAATTTATTATTTATAATTTTTTTAAAATCTCCCGTGAAAACTATTACGTACAGAAGTTTACGAAAGAAAACAAAAATTCAAATCCAATAAAAATGTCTGGCCAAATCTTTAAATTCCATTTTAAGTTAATCACTTTTGTTTGTATCTTTTAAACATTTTTGAAAACGATTAATCTTGACAAAAAGACAAAAGGTTAGTGTGAGTGGCTTTTAGTGCGAATACAATCCCAACAAAAATATTCTCGCAGCAAAATCATATTAATACATTAGTCCCACAATCGGACAAGGTTAATAATACTACTACTACTACTACGTTTCATACACGCGCTTCTTTCGAATATTCGACGCCAGTCATTATTACGTGTCTGTTACACAAAGCGAGTGTATGAATTCTATACACGCACCACGGATCCACCCATCAGCTTCCCCAGTGGTTAATACAGTGATTCGAATTACGAAAAAAGGGGAAAATAATAAAGAACGGATAATCAACAGTCACCGTCTGTGGAACAGAAAACACATTTCAGATGTAAATTTCTCTCTCCCTCTCACTCTCTCTCTAGAAATCAAATGCATATATACACACAGAATCTGGCATTCTCTCTCTCTATCCCACAGAAATTTCTTCAAAGATTGTTTGGAAAATGGTATAGAGATTAGAGCATCACCGGAAAAACTTCAGGTGCTCTCTCCAGTTTTTGCTATGCATTTCTTCTTGTATTAATTCAATCTTGTTTAGGTTAGGGTTTAGTTTTCTTTAAGCTATGTGGTTTCTTTAATCTTTAACGTCTGTATTGTTACTGTGTATACGTATATATGTATGTATATTGTGTGTCGGTTCAGGTACTTCCACACCGAGAGAGAAAAACCCTGGAGGGCGAGGTTAATTGATTTTTTTTTTTTTGGTGTCCTTTCTTTGTTTTCTTATTCCCTTTCCGCTATTACAGACGTGAAATCCGAATTTCTCGGGAAATTTGAGAGGAATTGAAAAACGTTTTCCGAAGATGGGAACAGAGCAAACAGAAACCCTAACTGAGACTTTAGAGTCAGCTGTTCAAGCTCCAGAGGAAACAGAAATCCTAACCGAGACCTTAGAGTCATCTGCTCAAACTCAGGAGGAAACAGAAACCCTAACCGAGACCTTAGAGTCATCTGCTCAAACTCAAGAGGAAACAGAAACCCTGGCCGAGACCTTAGAGTCAGCTGTTGATGGCGATGAGGGTGTAAAGGATGAAGAGCATATCGGTGGTGATTGTGGAGTTATTATTGAAACTACGGTTGTTCAGACTGAAACTTTGGTTGAGAAGACTTTCTTGTGCTCTAATGGGAGTGATGGTGTGTTTACTGGTGATGTTAAAAAGACAGGGAGTTCAGCAGTGGAAGGTGTGACTGATGGTGACTCAACTCTGTTGGATGGAGATGGGTTGTATAAGGGCGGAGGGTTGGGCCAAAATGATGTTTCTGCTGTTGTGGAAGTTCACGGCTCATTGGACAGTGTAAATGAGAAAGGGGGAAATTGTGGTTATGTACATAATGAAGGTTGTCTGGTTGAAAATGAAGGAAACCCAGGTAAGGAAAATATGACGATTCCTGGTTCGGAGCGTAACGGCAAATTTGAAGCCAATCATAATGGAGGAGAAAGTAATGGTGAAGGAGAAGAGGATGAAGGTGATCAAGAACATGAGTATTCAGTGGGTGACTTCGTGTGGGGCAAAATTAGGAGTCACCCTTGGTGGCCTGGACGAATTTATGATCCTTCGAATGCATCAGAGTACGCGAGAAGGTATAGTCAACAGGAAAAGCTGCTTGTTGCTTACTTTGGGGATGAGTCTTTCTCTTGGTGCTCCCCATCTCAGTTAAAACCATTCGCTGAGGATTTTGAAGATATGTCCGAGCAAAGTAATTCTAAGAGCTTTTTAAATGCTGTGCAGAATGCTGTAGATGAGATAGGTAAGCTTGTGGATTTGCAGATGGCTTGCCATTGCATATCTGACAAGAACAGAATTGAGCTTCACAGATATGCTGCGACGAATGCTGGAATCAAGGAAGGAGTACTTGTGCCCAACTGTGATGTAAATAAACTCTTAATTCCTCTGAATGGACCAACAGAATTACTTTCAAAGCTGAGGCATATCGCGGAGACAGTTTCTGTCACCAGTTTGCTTGAGCTTACGGTGTTGAGGAGTTGGCTTTCGGCATTTTATCGAGCAAAAGGAGTGCACAAACTCCCTATGTACTATGAACCCATGTCTATTGAAGGCCTAGAAGACAAGAGTCGTAGGAATGTAGGAGTAACAGGTGTAAATGATTTCAGTCGTGTGGTGGAAGTTCCATTTGGACCTCCTGTGGAGGAAGATTGGATTTCTTCGCACGTGCATCCTGGATTAGGTCGAACCAATCAATCATTGCTTCAGAAATGCCCAGGTATAGCGGAGGACAAGCTCTATGAGAGAAGGAAGAAGAAAACTGTTGCTGAACTTATAGAAGAAGACATGGTTGTAAAACCTGACCATAAGAAAGGGAGTTTGGTTAAGGATGTAACAGCACCAGGCAGTTTGGTGAAAACATCTGTAAAGGAAAAAGGGAAGAGCAGTGATGAAGCTGTGAGTCGGGATGGTAGTGATTTGACTTCTCGATCAGGGAAGAAGAGGGGGAGATGGAAGAGGTCAGAGACTGAAGGGTCTGCTAAATCTCAAGAGAATAAAGTTCAGAAAGATAGAGATGGCGGAGGTGAGGGCGAAGTAGAAACCCTGAAGGAGGAGAGTGTGTCTAGTGTTGGGAATGATAATACGGGTGCCAAAGATGAAACTGAGAAGGATTTGGCCTCAGGGAGGAAGAGGGGTAGAAGGAAGAGGGTGGAGACTCAAGAACATGCCAAGAAGAAAGTTCCGGGAGAGAAAAGTGGCGGCGGTGAGGGTGAAGAAGAAAGTAAGAAAAAAGATGGTGTTCCTAGTGTTGGGAATGAACATGCAGATGCCAAAGAAGAAACTCAGAAGGTTGTGGCCTCAGAGAAGAAAAGGGTGAGAAGGAAGAGGGTGGAGACTCAAAAGTCTGGTGAGAAGAAAGTTCCGAGAGAGAAGAATGGTAGTGGTGACAGTGAAGAAGGAACTAAGAAGAAGGGCAGTGTGTCTAATATTGGGAACGGGGATACAAATGTCAATCAAGAAAATGAGAAGGGTTTGGCCTCTCGGAGGAAGAGGAGCAGAGGAAAGAAAGAAGAGACGCAAGGATTGGAGAAATCTGCAGAGAAGGAAGTCAAGAGTGTTAAAAGTGGTGGTGGGGGGGAGGGAGAGGAAGAAACTAAGGAGAACAACAATGTCCTGAGTGTTGCGAATGATGATAGCAATATCAAAGGAGAAACCGAGAAGGGTTTGGCATCAAGGGAAAGAAAGAAGAGCAAATACTTATCACCTCCCTTCACAAGTCTAAAGAGGGGGGTTAGGATCTCATATGCCGAGAAGGACTACTTAGAAGCAGAATCTGAGAAAATTGCCAAGGTTGCTCGAATGGGGGAGCGGATGATCAGTGCTGCTGGTCAACTCATCAGACCAGCTCCTGTTGCGGATTTTAGTGAGGAAACCAAGGTTGACACAATTGCTATCTCTACGCCTTACTCACCTAGAGAAGATCAGAAGAAGATCATAGATTCTGTTGAAATCAATGCATCAGCAAAGGAAGTAGTAACTGAAGTAAGGTCTGCAGCTCTTGATCCTCGACATTTGATGGAGAAAACTATAGTTGATCAGTTTACGGAGTTCATTTCTGCATTCAGAAGTGCGGTGTACTTAAATGGGTCAAACTACAAGACTTACCACAAGCATCGACCTGGCACGAAGAGAATGTCGTCAAGCTCTGGAACTGATACTGAGATTCCTGAATCTAAGTCTCGGCGAAAAAGAAATGAAAATAAGGAACAGGAAATATTGGGTGTGCAAAAGCTTGAGAAAGATGGTGTGGAGTTGGGGAAGAAGAAGAGGAAGAAGAAGGAGACAATTGATAGGCAGAAAGGTGCTGAAGGTTCTACGACACCCGTGAGCCTTCTCGTGACATTTCCCTCTGGTTTCTCCTTGCCTTCAAAAAATGACCTTAAGGCAGTGTTTAGCAAGTTCGGAGTTCTAAATGAGAGGGAAACAGAGGTGCTTTATAATTCCAGCTGTGCTATGGTTGTGTTTGTGAATAGTTCCGATGCTAAAGAAGCCTTCAATGCATCTGTGAGGGAGAGCCCCTTTGGACCTGCTAAGGTTAGTTATCGGCTCAGATATTATTCGGACGACTACCAGAGAGCTTCTTCTTCTCCTCCTCCTCCTAAGGAGGGAGGCAAAATCCCAGTTGACGATGCATCGCGTACTCTCTTCACTGTTAAGGAAAAGCTTGAGCTGATGACTTCCATGCTGAAAAAGTCTGATGGGAAAATGTTACCTGAGGTGCAATCTAAGTTGGAAGCTGAGATGAAAGGGCTCTTGGATGTGGTAAATACAGTAGTGGCCAAGTCTGCAAGAGCTCATATGGAGTGAGGTAAATTCAGTTTGGTGCCAATTTTTGTTGTCTCTGTACTGGTTGGTGCCTGACTCTTGTGCTGAGGAGTATATGTCTGCGTTTTGTTCATAGTTAAGATGGTTGTATGAAAGGATGTAGAGGTTAAATTTTCCCCTTTGGAATTAGTTTGGTATATCGTGGCCGTATAGGTCGGTTGCTTTTGTTTGCATTTTGTAAGAAAACTGCTTTTACTTGCCTACGATAGGAATCCATATGAGTTAGACCCCCCCCACCCCCTCCCTCTCTCTCTCTCTCTCTCTCTCTCTCTCACACTCTCTCTCTCACACACACACACACACACAAGAACACAATTGTATTGTTTGTTATGATATTTATTTCTTGGTCTTTTTATTCTGCAAACTTTGGATTTTGTTTTCAATGTGAAGCATTTTGATGAATTATTTCATATGGCTTCAGCGGCCGTCTCAAAGCTTTCAACGTTCAGTATTTCTTGGTCTCTTCGTGGACTGCCGACTGATGGAATCAAGAGTGGTATGGGTTCAGTATTTCTAGGCAGCCAATTTGTATTATGTTGTATGTGTTTTATGAAGAAAAGTAAGGGGAAACACAAGTAAGATTTGGAGAGGGTAATCTCTCTGCTTTTCTTTTCTTATAGCAGGATTGTTAGATCGAACAACGCATTTATTTCTGAAACTCTACAGATCACAAAAATCACACGACGAAACAAATAAAGAATGGAGAACGAACAGACATAAGAGATTCGGTCACACCCATATACTTTGTTCAAGGACGTCTCTTTCAAAAAACAATAATCTCTTCTTTTTGTCTCAATTGTTTGTAGTAGATTGTATGCATCTCAACTGTCTCTTATTTCAAATAAAGACCAACAAATAATAATACAATAAACAAAATTAACGACTTGCAACACTTGAGTTAGGTCAAAGGTTTGTCTTGATTGTACTTTTGGTTTTGTTTGATTGATTTAGAGAAGATTGTAATTTTTAAATGAAGTATCTTGACGAAAAAACTTAAAAGATAAAAATTTAAGAAAAAAAATCTGTCATGTCCATCAAAGACAGATAATTGAAAACATAATTCCCGAAATTTACTTATTAAGTTCTCTGATTTTTTTTTTCCCAATTTGGATATTTGCAAAAAAAATTAATAAGATCAAAAATTAAGATAAAGTTCACTGACCATAAGAAACACGTCACTGTCTTTTTTAGTCTTTTAGAGATCAATTTCACCGTGCAGTGGTCTTAATTAAAAGCTACGGCATTTAAACCTTGTATGGATTGGTCTCAAATGAATTGATAACATTTGAGAAATTTTGAACTTGAGACATAAGAAGGAACATATTTCTAAGTTTCAAATTTTAATCATCAGGCTAATTCCTTGGGGTCAACATATTACTGTGTTATAAAATAATATGTCTACCAAACCCAAGTACATTAATTTTCTCTCTCTATAACTCCAATACTTTAATCAATTCGGTACATGACAAAGATAAGGATAGTCGAGATGAACCATTCATCTTACATGCATGCCTCTTAGTACATTACAAAGACGAGGATCCTCTAATAAAAGTTCTACACCAAAAAAAAAAAGTAGTGAAATTTGGCAGGGCATTGAATTTGGAACTCGTCACTCGGCCCTCAAGGCTGAAGCAAATACTTATGGGTACTTGCAGAGGACCAGTCCTTCGTAGGAAAAGGCACGTACGAAGGGCATTAATCGAAGTCACGCGAGGCGAGAAATCTCATCTATCATTAGTACTCCAGCAACATAACTTGAAAAGGCCTATAACAATCACGTCTCTAACAGTCATTTCCACATTGCAGTGTTCTTGACATTACCCTACAAAGCTTGGAATTGGATAATTCGAACCGGAATGAAAAACTGTCAGAGATATTTCCCGATAATACGTTCGTTCGCATCCCCGTTTCTCCAGCCAATTTTACTACCTCTTCTTCTCTCCGAATCACTTGATCAAAGCAAATGTACCTTCCAGATGCTGTGTTGTTCATTGCCTCGAATACGCATACGTGTGCCTCTGCCAGTCTATTAACATCAACCGTAGCCAGCAATCCGTCTCCATACATCTCTTGAGCTCCTAAACATTTGATAATATGATCATCGGATTCAAATGGGTTTCTCAATTTTTGGGGGGGAAGTGGTTAAGAAGATATGATGATGATGATGATACCTTTGAGATAAGCATAAGTTGGTGTTGGATTCCTGTGAGAGAATTCAGGACCAGTGATGAGACCTGGGCAGATAGTGACCAGCTTGAACTCCTCCTGCTCTCCTGCTATCCTCCATGCAGCTTTCTCGGCCCTTAGTTTGCCCAATGCGTACCACAGCTGTCATTTTTTTTCACACCAAGTTCACCTTTAGTAAATCTTTAAATTCACAAAAAAAAAGAGACCAAGTCCTGTACTTGATCGGTACGCTTTACATATATACCGATTAAGATTTTCATACGATGAACAAGATTTCAATATTTATACACAACCCATTATTAAAATTCTACGCTCGCCTTGTTAACGTGAGAGTGGCTCTACGTATTGAAGTCAAGGAGACTGTAGTGCAATTCGCTGTAGTGAGCTTGTAGTGTGGATAAAACGAAGTAGTTTTGCCCGCTTTGCCCTCGAAACTACATCGTTTTAATTTATCACGCGATTTATTATCAAAATGCATAGAATCAAAACGATGTAGTTTTGAGGGTAAAGTGTGGCCACATTTCATGCGCACTATAAGAAACTACACTAAAACTCTCCCAAATCCGTACGCATATGGGGTCCATTGTCATGCAGTGCAAGAAGAAGAAACGGAGGAAGGTACCTTTTTCTGAAGGCAGAGGGATTCCTGGCTCCAAGAGTCATGGTTAACGATGGTAGAGAGGTCATTGAGGGAGTTGTCTCGCCAGATGCAGGCCAAAAGAGATGAAGTGAGTACACAGCTTCTAACGGATGATGTTACTGCACATGCTTCCATTACTTTCTCAGTTGCCTTCACTTCTATCTCAGCCATCCATTTCTATACACCACAACGCATTATTATTTAGCTACATAACTCTTACAAAACAAAGAATAAAATGAATCATTTGTCCTCAATTGGTAGTTCTTTTCGAAGAGACATCCGAATAAAAAATAAAAGTATCTTAATTCAGTCAAAACGCCATAGTTTTGAGTACAAAGCAAACAAAATTACGTCATTTTATCTGCATTACAAGAAACCACACTATAACTCTCAGATCTTGACTGTCAACGCAGAAACCATCATGCATGGATTTCGAATTAAACTACAGGATCACTTTTAAATTTTCTTGTTGCTTGCACTACTGCCCTTTTACACATCCATGACTCTGGGGATGTGGGGACAGAATTGTCTAATATTATTGTCTCTGTCATTTTATTATTTATTATTATATTATTTCCCCGGCTACCAAACAAGAAGATATTTCTATCAATTACACAGTGAAAAAGAAAGTTACATCAACCGACCCGTCTATTTCTTTTAGGTAACAAAGACAAGTAATCTAATGCAATACAATCTCTTACTTTTTTAGAAATCTGACCCAATAATATAAATAAGTACTCTTGGGGCCGACACAAAGTCTTCCGATATCACGCTGCGTCTATACACTTAGCCGTAGAATTCGCATAAACTGTGGGTTTTCCTACGTATCGATGCACAGACTGTGGGTTTCAAGTTTCAACATGTGTTGTCCTGTTATTTCGATAAAGGTGTCGGCAAGGGTTTCAAGAAAGAGTCACATACAGATTTTTTGGACACATCCAAATACAGATGTGTCTGGAATCGTTAGATGCACATGGAACCGTAATAATTTGTAGATCCCGTGTGCATCTAACGGTTCCGGACACAATCTGTGTCTGAATATTCGAACACATCCGTGTTCCTAGACTCTTTTAATCAAGAAACGGGGTAGCTAGCCACCTATCATATATTCTCTACCATTCATCTACATATCTTCATGCATGCATCCATCTCGTTCCAAACAGAAACAATTCATTGTGATTTACCTTCACCTGATTTAAGTATATATGTGTATAGCTGTATATCATCAATATTTCAATAATGATGAATGGCTGTGGTGGATGTAGGAAGAAAAGATCTCTCTCTTTTTTTTTAGTAGTCGACGTATTCGGTTGGCTTTGAAATTATTCTCAGCCTATTGTCAATTAGTTCTCGGTGGACCAATCCACCGTCCACTTGCAGGGGCTCCATTTAAAGTCAGAATTTTTCACTGTATAGATTGACTCCGTAAGAATTAATAACATCTGAGAGATTTCGAACATGAGACCTAAAAAGAAACATACTTTTAAGTCGAAGACCTAGACCACTAGATAATTTTTCCTACGTGTAAGCAAACTTAGAAGAAATCAAACTTAACCGAACCACGTTAGACATGGGAGAAGGAAAAATATATTTTGATTAAATAATTAAACTTGTGATCCTAATGCAACCATAAAGTTGACACCCAGTTATGGACATGAGAGACCCACTGCACCACGTGACGACGACCCTATATATATCACAAAATAAAAAAAATGAAAATACTCAAATCAGCTGATCCCCCACACCATTACTCTCATGCAATAGTCAAAAGATCACAGGCGGCTCGATCAATAGCACTTTGGGTCTATTTTTTTTAATAATTTTTTAAGATATAGATAATATATTTTTATATAAGCAAGGTGGACACTCCAGAACCCTTCTCTTTCCACCCTAATATATCTCTACATGCTGATACAATTCAGAACAGTTTTCTTCACTCGTAGATGAACAAACTCTATTATTTTTGTTTAGTCATGGGTCTAATTCATTCTAAAAGGAGTTTTGAGAGAAGAAAGTTGTCTAGAGTTTATAACTAGTAGTGGAAGACGGAACACCTTAGGTGATGTAAAACTTTACTAACACTCACTCTGATCATGCGAAGCGTGAAAGAAAAGAGGACGAAAGATCAACATAAGAAAAACCCCACACGATGAGACTAGGCCGGACCCTAATATCATGTTAAGCACCATGGGCAATAACTCATTTCAAAAGACGCCTTTAGAGAACATGGTTACCTGACAAAAGGTATTTTAGAAGTTTAGCTCGATGGTTAAAGTTATTGATATATTCTGTTAATATTGATTTTTTTTTTTTGGATTCTAAAAACAAAAAAAATTCAATTAGTACTTTACCTAAAAAAAATTTACTTCAAAATCTTTTTGGGGTAAAAAGTTAAATTTTTAATTGAAGCACTTATTGATATTCGGTTGAGCCAAATTTTTTGGCGAAATTCTAAGAGATCAATGTGGATAGAATATACGATTTTGATTATCGAAAAAGAATCTTAATATAATTCCACACAACCAAGGTTGAACAAAATTTATTCACGTGTTCACATTTATTTTGAATATTTAACTTAATTGATACTGAATATTGATTAAACAACTTATTTGTCACCTATGACGATAAATGCCAAGAGGGCTACGAAATTGATAGAGAACGGGCCTTTTTTTTTGTAAACATACACGTGAATGAGGGAAAAAGACAAAATACTATTTAAAATTTGTGTTGACAAAAATATATTAATAAAGAGTTTGAATAATTAAAAAAATAAATAAAATTAACGAAAAATAAATAAGTATGAGAAATTGAAAAAGAAATCCAAGTCAAATTGGAAAATTATTTGTGGTTTTTTACTCCACTTGGTGATTTAAGGGCTTGTTTGGATATGGGGGAAAAAGAAAGACTTACAGAATAGCCAGAGAGGCCAGCTGGGTCAACGAAAGCGGAGGTGTGAAATACGGCATGACAACCATCAAATGCTTGTGATAGGCTCTGGATATCAGTGACGGTCACCATCACAGCGCTGATGTTGTTGTTGCTTCTTCCCTTCATCTCCCCCGACATTTCCATCTCTCTAAGCTTCTCTCTGTCTTCTGCAAAGGTTTCCAATTCAAACAAACATGAAAACATTCGTCTATGCATATAAAATTCAAATCAAATGAAGATGTTACTGGAACTGAATAAAAATCCATGGAAATTGCAGCTTGCTCTGTTTAATTTGGACCCATAATGTTTGAAAAAGTAATCCAAATCGTTCTTGGTTTGTCATGCAAGCAAATAAATTCACACATCAGGGACGTGAACATAACATGTTTTTTCAAAATTATTTTTCACAGTTATACTAATCATTAAATATTTTTAAAACAAATTTGATTTGTTCATGATATTCGATTTAACTTTTAAGTGTCGCCCCACAAAAATTCTCTGTATATTCTCTAGCCAAGGGCCACAGAACTGAAGTCTAAATTGGTAAATTTAATGAAGGTCACCCTCCCCCTATAGTAGGCACCTTCGTTTCCACAAAGCTAGTTTTTTCTTGACTCTAGCAATAACAGGCTCCCATGTGGACACCATGCCAGGGTTGAAACCCATATATTGGGAGGGAGCAATGCTGCGATTTTAAAAAAAAAAATTCCAAAAAAAATTTTAAATTCCAAAATGAAGAATTAGAACTCATTTAAATTTAAAAGTTTACACACTCAAGTAAATCTAATTTATTTATTTTGAATTATGAAAAAAAAATTTAAAAACTGTTATAGAATCGCAGACTTTCTCATTGAAATGAAACCCATGTAACTAAAAGGGGAGAGATTGAACTTTACAGCTAAGAATCTAAGCATACTTGAATAACAAATATAGAGCAACCAACCCCACATGGTTGGCTTTTTAGATTAATTTATTTTTTTCTAGGAAATTAATATTCTGAGATTTCTTAAAAAAGGACTAACACGATGGAGGGATTAAAGGTTTGCCAACGAAAAGTCTTTCTATTTTTATAAGAACAGTTCATACGGATATTTAATTCGGTTTTAATTGATCTTTT
>JABCMJ010033004.1:0-10818 GCA_014822125.1 Arbutus unedo | reverse complement strand
CCCAAGTGGTTGTCAGAGTAATAGAGCAAATAAGTTATAAATTCAGGTATTGTGGTAATTAAAATTCGACAACTTAAAGTATTTAGGAGCATTGGAGAGTTTGTTTGGTCGTTTTCACTCAGGGTCTGGAGAACTAATAGGTAATTTAGATAGAAATTTCTTCAAATTTCACTTTTACTTGGTCTCACACCGACATACCTCAATTATAAAAAACAAAGTAAAAAAAAAGGCACCGACTTATTAATCCCTACTTGTCCACACCTTGCTTGGGGTCCTAGTGGCTACTACCCTTTTACCATTGCCAAGAGAACAAAACAAAAGAAGGCAATTCTAAGTGGTTGTCTAAGTAGTAGGGCAAATAAGCTGTAAATTTAGGTATTTTGTAGTAATTAAAACTCGGCAACTTAAAATACTTGGGAGCACTGGAGAGTTTATTCGATATTTTTCACCCAGGGTCTTAGAGACTAGTCGGTAATTTAGATAGGAATTCCTTCAAATTTTACTTTAACTTAATCTCAAATCCACGTACCTCAATTATAAAAAACAGAGTAAAAAAAAAAGGCACCTACTTATTAATCCATATCCATTGCCTTAAAGCCTTAAAAGTCTCCTCATATGCCACCTTTGTACCGTCCCTATCTCAATAGTCATTCATTTTGTGCTCTTGCCAATAACAAAAGTCAGATTTGTTGATAATAAAGTGGATCCATTGTCCATTACATGTTAGTATTAGTATGGACTAATATTTCAACATGCAAAGATTACTAAACAAGTCACCTTTGAGGTGTTTTTTTTTTTGGAGTTTATGAGGTATATATTCTTGTCAATAAAGTTTTTGATAAAGATCTGGATACAATGGTATTTAAAATTATATGATGCATGTTTGTCTTATAGTGACATAAGGGAACGTTCATGAATCAAAGAACATTAGATATCTTTGAAACTTTGTCAAGATTTATGTCAGAGAGTATTTATGTCTTCAGTGTTACAACTTTAATCATATACGTACTATTTATTATTAGTTGTTCACGATAAGAAGACACCTTAATCAAAAATCATTTTGAGATCTCGTGCAAGAAGGGACAAAATCAAATGTTACAAGGCACCTTAATCAAAATGGTTTTGCCCTTTTTTGTGCCAAATTTGGCTTCAAAAATAGCTAGCTTGAGAAATAGCGGACTATTGGAAGTCATTCTTTAAAATTGTGGCTTGAGAATGACCTACTTGAAGATGCTTTTACCAAAATTTATATCTAGGTCGCCTAAACTTTTTTAAAACTTTTAGGGAGGTCCGGGCTCTCTCGATCTCTATTTAGTTCCTCCCCTAATGACGATCACTAATGAATCATAATATTCAACTTGCAGGGCCAACCTAAAGGTAAAACCTACCAGACTACCGCCTTGGCCCCCTGTTTTAGGCCCTATTTTTTGGGCCCCCAAAATTGAAGCAAGTACCAAAATTAATAGAAAAGCTTAATGCTTCAATGGTAGGGTGCTTTACTCTTTACAAATAGGTCAAATCTTCTAGGTTTTGAGCACAAGACCTCAACAATGTGCAACGTTTATGTTACCACTACACTAACGCAATAGCTCTTCGTATGGTTCTAACTACATTATATAAACACTAACAAATTTAACAAATTTTTCCAAACACACTTATATCTTCTTTTATTTCTTTTCGTCAAATTTATGTAATAAAATATAAGTTAGAAACCCCATATAGATTAAGATGTAAATGTCTAATACATGTTAAATATGACACTATTATATACAAGTAATTTTTTTTTGAAGTCACTAATAAAAATTTATAGACATGTTATATGTTACTATTTTTTATATTGAGAAATTTTCTCATCATTTCCGTTTAACAAATAATCTTATATGTCTCATTTTTTTCTTTTTTTTCTCCTTATTTTTGAAGGTATTATCATAATAGTTAAAAAATACTATACATTTGAGAAAAAGAATCACTTAAATTAGATTTCAATAGATTTTTCTACTAATATCATCAATGTTTTTTTATTCTTTTAATTTCACCATTGAATACGAACCAAACAAGTAAAAGTTTCCTTAAAAAGATTAATTATTAATTTTATGTCAAAATAGGCCTAAATTACTGAATAACATTTAAGTGTAATTTTTTACATTAAAAGTATTTTTTGTTGGTTTAAAGATTTTTTAAAAATATGCAAGGCCCCATTTTAAAAATTCGCCTAGAGTCCGGCCCTGTCAACTTGGTGAATGCACGAATTATATATAATAATGATCGCTCATGTAAATTTTGAAAAATTCAACAAGTTGAATATGAAGCATTCACCTAAGCCGTCCAAAGTTCTAAAGTCTATTGATGTACTGATACAGTTCGGCAATGCCTATATACCAAAAGGAGTTTAGCCTTTGTTGAGCCAATTTTTGAAGAAAATCTCAATTCATATATCCACTTATCTTTCACGAGTATATATGTAATAATTCGAATTTTTAATAAAATTTAAAAAATTATTTAAAATAATTAGTTCATGTTTCATTGGTTAATTAATCATTTATCATATTTATTATCTAACGAACGATTGAGATCGAGTATGAGTGTTGAATGGAGCAAATTACACTGAATCTTCTTCCCTTTCTCCCTCATGATTTTTTCTAGCAGTTTTTGAGTCTAACCTTCATGGCTTTTGATGAGGTTTGACTTTGATGGATTTTCTTGTGAGCTTTATGGCGTTAAGTATGGGTTTTGATGAGATTTTATGGAGGTTTTAAGGACAATTTTTATGGCAATCATGGTATTGATAATGGGAGTTTATGGGTATTCGAGGTGGAATCTTTTCCTAATTGCCACTATATAAACCTAGATTTATTCCTTCTTCATCATTTTGTAATCAGATCAGAGAGAGGGGGGGTTCGGATTCAGGGAGACTATAGTACACTTTACTATAATGCGCGTGTAATGTAAACAAAAAGACATAATTTTGTTCGCTTTGCACTCAAAACTATATCGTTTTAACTTATTACACGAATTATTATCAAAATGCATGGGTGATGCTAAGCGGGTCACGACCACATTCGCTTGAAACGACATTCTGATGTAGATCTATGGGCCCTGGTAGATTTCGGCCTAATTCACTCATTTAGACCTCTGAATCATCAAATTTGCTGTTTTAGAAAATATTTGTTTTCCTTATAACTTTTAATAGGAATTTTCGTTTTAGTCAACGTCTATTTTGGCGATCTTATATTTTTTAGAATATTTGATTTCCTAATCAAATTAGAATTTTTCGTTTTGGGTAATTTTCGTAATTTCTTTTATTTAGGCTAGATTAGCAAGTCTAAATCTTTGTTATTTGGTTTCCTAGTTGGTATAGGGTTCTATATCCCTACAAATTGTTTTGTAAGCCTAAGGGCTAAGTGGTTGTTTTGTTAATTGATTAATAAAAATTAAGTGTTTTACTCAATTCGTTTGTTTAAGGAGGGAGTACCTCCAGTTCAAATAAGGTTTGAAATTTTTCTCGTGTTACACTCATTTAATCATACGCCTCACTGCATCAGTTGGTATCCGAGCAAAGTTTCAATCCTAACTATAGCCGGAGGACGTGTTGGAGGTCGAGGATGTGGACCTAGAATTGCCACTGTAGACAAAATTTATGAACGCAATGACGGTAACCGAAAAGCTCGAATAGGGAAAGGTTACGTTCGACTAGAGCAGATGCTTGGAGTTGTCTTACAACGCCTCGAGGCTCTAGAAATTGCTAGCCAACCGCACCGGTATCTGTATGACCCTATCACTAAGGAGGAGTTTGAAGGTTCGGATGTTAATGGCTCTAATCCTTTTGCTGAAGTTCGTCAGCCAAGGAGACGGACTTAAGATATCGTGATTAGCAACCGCGATTCTTGTTATTGGGAGTCAGGCTTGAAGGTTGATTTGCTTGAATTTCAGAGAGGTCTGACGCCAGAAGAGTTTCTTGATTGACTTAATGCCATTGAAGAGATTCTAGAATTCAAAGAGGTTCCAAAGGACAGGAGGGTGCCTCTAGTGGCTACCAAATTTCAGGGAAGGACCTCTTCTTGGTGGCAACTTAAGATTACCAGGCAGAGACAAGGTAAAGAGAAAATCAGAGATTAGGATAAGTTGAAAAAGAAGATGTGCGCCACGTTCCTGCCTCATAATTATTCACGGCTGATGTACAAACAGCTGCAAAATCTCCGACAGGGCACACGCATAGTTGATGATTACACCAACGAGTTTTAGCAACTCATGGCCAGGATTGACCTTATAGAAACGGAAGAACAGTAGATTTCTCGATTTGTTGGCGGGCTACGACAGCAAATTAAGGATGAGTTAGATATGTACGACCTATTCTTAGTGTCGGATGCCCATCAAAGAGCCGTGACACTCGAGCGGCAATTCAGTAGGAGGCCAACAGTGACTAGTTAGAACAGTATCGCTCAGACACCAGCGACCACTGTTGTGACAAATCGCACAGAGGGTTCTCTACCCGTCATAGTTACAGCACCTAAACCATCATCTTCTGGCTTTAAGTGCTTTAAGTGTGATGATCTAGGACATCGTGCTGTTGATTGCCGAAAGACTGATCGTTCTGGAAAGGCTTTGTTTGTAGACACAAAAGACTTCCAAGAAGAGACAGCAGGGTAGGACCACGAGCCCGTATATGGCGATAATGAGCAAATTATTGACAAGGAGGATGTGGTTGGAGATCAGGGTCCGTTGCTAGTAGTTTGTCGAGCTTGTTATGCTCCTCGAGGCACTGATGGGGAGTCTTGGCTACGCAATAATATTTTCTAGTCAACCTGCTTCACTGGGGCAAAGTTTTCCTCTTTGTGATTGATTCAGGGAGCTACGATAATGTGATTTCTACGGAGGTAGTGCATAAATTGAATCTGATGACAAAGTCACACCCCAGTCCTTACAAACTGGCTTGGCTGAAAAAGGGCAATGAGATAAAAGTTTCAAAACGTTGTTTGATTTCTTTCTCAATTGATGCAAAATATAATGATGAGATCTGGTGTTCTGGTGTGACGTTGCTATGGATGCTTGCCATCTTTTGTTAGGGAGACTCTAACAATGTGATTGAAAAGTTAACCATGATGGCGGCACCAATACTTACAGCCTAATATTTGGTAGTACTAAGATTAACCCGTTATCATTAAAAGATGTAGTGGTCAAACCACAAAGTGGAGAGGTTACCAATCTTTTAGCACGACAGGAGATGGAAAAGAAATTTGTTGAATCTGGGGTTATGTTTGTGCTGGTCGGTAAGGAGACAAGCAAGATTATAGAAAGGGGTCAAATTCTAGAAGCCATATAGCCCCTTGTGAGGGAATTTAGGGATGTGTTTCTAGATGGGTTGCCTCCGTTGCAGGACATTCAATATCAAATTGACTTGGTGTCTAGTTCAAGTTTGTCAAATTGTGCCCATTATCGCATGGGTTCGAAAAAGCATGAGGAGTTGAGGAGACAAGTGGAAGAGTTGTTGTCCAAGGGTTTCATTTGGGAGAGTCTCAGTCCTTACACAGTTCCACCTTTGCTAACTCCCAAAAAAGAAGGAACATGGAGGATGTATGTTGACAGTTGGGCTATCAATAAGATCACAGTGAAGTATCGTTTTCCAGTCCCGAAATTGGATGATTTACTAGACCAGCTAGCAAGGCAAAGGCCTTCACCAAACTGGATTTAAAAAGCAGATATCACCAACTTCGGATTTGGCCAGGGGATAAGTGGAAGACTGCCTTCAAGACCCGAGAAGGCCTGTACGAGTCGTTGGTTCTACTGTTTGGTCTGTCTAACGCACCCAGTACTTTCATGTGTGTGATGAACCAAGTGTTGCGACCATTCATTAGTAAATCTGTTGTGGTTTACTTTGATGATATTCTAATTTATAATGCTACTCCAAAATTACACATGCAGCATCTTGAGGAAGTCCTACACGTTCTAAGGTGAGAGAAATTGTTTGGGGCCCTGAAAAAGTGTGTGTTCATGAAAGATTCGGTCTTGTTCCTTAGATATGTGGTCTCGAAGGATAGGATAGCAGTTGACGAGTCCAAGGTAGAGGCAGTCAAGCAATGACCTTAACCAAAGACTTTATTTGATATTTGCAGTTTTCATGGCTTAGCTGTGTTTTACCATCATTTCATTCCATATTGTAGCACCGTCATGGCACCAATCACGGAGTGCATGAATGGAAAGAAGTTCACATGGTTTGCGGAGGCGACAACGGCATTCTACTTGATAAAGCAGAAGCTGACCACAGCTCTTGTCTTGATCCTACCAGATTTCTTGCAGCCTTTTGAGTTGCATTGTGACACATCTAAGGTTGGCATTGGGGCAGTCCTTAGTCAAAATTCCAAACCGGTAGCGTACTTTAGCGAGAAGTTGAATGGGGCCAAGTTAAAATATAGCACTTACGAAGTGGAGTTCTATGCAATGGTTCAATCTCTAAAGTATTGGTACCACTATTTTATACATAGTGATTTCATTTTGTATTCTAATTATGAAGTGCTTAAGCATCTCCATAGCCAAGCTAAGTTGTTCGATCATCATGCTAAGTGACCTGCCTATGTCCAATAGTTCTCTTTTGTTATCAAGCACAAGTCTAGCACTTTGAATCACATGACAGATGCATTCAGCCGTCATTCTAGCTTGTTGACACTTATGCGGACAAAGGTACTTGGTTTTGGTTATTTACGTGAGCTTTTGGCAGCTGATCCATATTTTTCTCGCAGATTGACGAATGTAGCTGAAGGGAAGCAACTTGTGTTTCACGTTCATGATGGTTTCTTGTTCAAAAGCAACCAATTGTGTATCCATAATTCGAGTTTACGGTTCAAAATTTTGAAGGAGTTGCATAATGAAGGGCATGCGGGAAGAGATAAGACTTTGTAGTTGGTGGTTGATTCGTATTTTTGGCCAACCTTGCATCGTGATGTGTACAAGTTTGTGGAGACTTGTCATATTTGCCGCGTGTCTAAAGGCGGCACCATGAATGCTGGGTTGTACATATCCTTGCCTATTCCCACTCATCCATAGATAGATGTGAGCATGGATTTCGTGTTTGGCTTACTGCGTACTTAGCGTGGAAATGATTCGATATGTTGTTGTGGACCGATTTTCAAAGATGGCTCACTTTATTCCTTGCAAGAAGACTACTAGCGCTGTTAAAGTTGCACAATTGTATTTCGCTGGAGTGTATCGTTTGCATGAGTTGCCTGCTTCCATTGTTTTCGACCACGATACACATTTCTTGGGGCATTTTTGGTGGTGTTTGTGGAAATTGGCTGACCCAAGTTGGACTTCAGTACTGCTTATCATCCTCATACTGATGGGCAGACAGAAGTGGTGAATCAATCATTGGGTAATGTCTTGCACTGTTTGGTTGGGGATCATTTGAAGTCTTGGGATACACGGCTTAACCACGCTGAGTTTGCATACAACCATTCGATCAATCGTAGCACTGGTCTCTCTCCATTTCAAATTGTTTATGGGATTGTTCCATGGTCCCCAATTGATTTAGCTCCCATTTTTTATTTGATGTCAATGCATGGCCAAGCCAAAGATTTCATTGTGCAACTCCAATAAGTGCACGACACTACTCGCCAGTATTTGGAAGCTTCTATCTCTAAGTATAAGCAGTCTGCCAATAAACATCGTCGTTTGGTAGAATTTGAGGTGAGAGATTTTGTTTATGCGGTGCTCACGAATGACAAATTTTCTATTGGAAAGTATAACAAGTTTGCCGCCTGTAAGATTGGGCCCGTGGAGATTGTTGAGAAAATTAACCCCAATACCTATCGGTTGAAGTTACCAAGCCATGTGCGCACTGTCGATGTCTTCAATGTCAAGTATTTGATTCTATTTTTGGAGGATAACTCGTCCTCTAATGACTCTACTTCGAGAGCGAAGTCTTTTCAAGCAGGGGAGGATGATACTGAGCAGGTCGCAACCACATTCTTGGACCACTTGGATTGGTCACAGGCCAAATGGATCGGTGGCTGATTGACCTGTGGGTCATAGGGTTGAAGCGAAATCCCAGTGAATTTTTGTCTAATTCTCTCGTTTAGGCCTCCAAATTATCAAATTTGTCATTTTAGAAAAGATTTGCTTTCCTTATAACTTTTAGTAGAAATTTTTGTTTTAGTCGCCGTCTATTTTGGCGATCTTATATTTCTTTCTAGTATTTGATTTCTAATCAAATTAGAATTTTTTATTTTTTGTAATTTTTCTAATTTTTTTATTTATGCTAAATTAGGAAGCCTAAATCTTTATTATTTCGCTTCCTAGTTGATATATTGTTCTATGTCCCTATAAATTATTTTGTAAGCCTAAGGGCTAAGTGGTTGTTAATTAATTAATAAAAACTAACTATTTTACTTAATTCGTTTGTTCAAGGAAAAAATACCTCTAGTTCGAATAAAGTTTGAAATTTTTCTCGTGTTACACTTATTTAATCATATGCTTTGTTGCATCAATAGAGATCAAAGTGATGTCGTTTCGAGAACAAAACTATGTCATTTTATCCATACCACACACGCACTAAAGAAAAGTGCACTATAACTCTCCCAAATCCGGTTCAATGAGAGTTCTGCCAAATTACGAGGTTTCAACGAGAGTTTGTTGTTTCACCTGTTCGTTTCATTTTTTTCCTTGTTAATCGCAAGATTGAGGTAGGGATCTATATTTTCAACTCTTAGGTGTTTAATTTCTATTGTAATCGTATGTTTGGGTTGAATAAATCGTTGATTTTCTACACTATTTGCATGAAAAATCAGGAATTACAAAATCTGAAAAACGAGCTTGCTTGAGCGGGCTTAGGACGTTCGAGCGATCTGGCCGATTTTGTAAAATGACAAATTGGTTCCCAAATTATTAGGTTTCATTTCCAAACAGTTTAAAATTTACCCAGTTTCATTTATACTTGCACATGTATACATTCGTGCTTTAATTTATATCCACGAATCCCTGTAAAAATTTATCAAGGCAAGAATGTCCTTGTTGACCATGTTCGTTAATGCATCTTATGTTGCCTTTAGTGTTATGTCATTACGTATTGTGTATCTATGTTGTGCCATTGGGCAATTATTGTGTGATTCCGAAGATGTTAGTAGCGTTTAGGTACAATACCTAATTTTCGGTGAATTAACATTAACTGTAATTGGATTTTGGAAAAAATCTAGATTATACATTAGGGACATCAGTTCACTTAGCACTTGGACAAAGAAACAGAGAGTGATTTTAGTACCCGGTCAAAGTGTTGGACGGTCTTGATATGTTGAATTGTACCCGATCAGAGTGTTGGATGGTCTTGATACATTCAATTCTACCCAATCGAAGTGCTGAAAGGTCTTCATACGTTGAATTGTAACCAGTTGGAGTATTAGATGGTCTTGATACGTTGAATTGTACCCGATTGGAGTGTTGGAAGATCTCTATACATTGAACTGTACCCATTCGGAGTGTTGGACGTTCTTGATATATTGAATTGTACCTGGTTGAAGTGCTTGACGATTTTGACATGTTGAACCAGGTCAAATTGCTCGACATTCTTAATCATTGAATTGTACTCGATTGGAGTGTCGAACGGTCTTGAGCGTTAAACTATACACGAATCCTTGCACTGGATTTGATAGGTAAGTTTTGGCTTCCTGAGGAAAGAATTTTAGAAATATTAAATGAAAATTCATAATGAACCAACGTGTTTACTTCCGCTATCACATTTACTCTGCTAGTTATCATGTTATTAATGTACTTGCATATCCTTGGGTTTGATTTTCGGATATATTTTTCTACCGAGTTTCATTAATCATGGAGCAACTTATCTACCTCTGGCGTTTCATGCCAAATGAAGGAGAACAAACGGAGGTTCCACCCGAGCAGAAAGACCCAGACTCTGAAGATGGAGGATTCAACAAAACCTAATTATCGTACCTTTAGAAGCTCTAAACTTTATAAATCTGTCTTTTACATAAATCCGCAAGCACATTTCTATCATTTCAAATGTATTACTTTTGCAATCTATTTTTAATAAATGAGACTATTTCTTTTAAAATATTTATTTTATTTAACATATAATTTTAACATAATTTTATTAACGTTATCAAAAATCGAGAAGTTAAATACTTTTGCACTTACTCATGATCATGATTATCCGGTTAGTTGCCTACATTGTTCTTCCCACTCAAAAAAAAGGTAAATTTACTTTGCCTATTTTCGTCAAAAGGCCCCAATGAAAGAGAGAAGCCAAGAATGGAAGCAATTCAAATTATTGTGGGGAGCAAAGAATACGGCATAGAATGTATGGTTATAGAAGAAAGTAAGTAGATATTTTTAAATAAAAATGTTGTACTGAACATCTGCTATAACTATTTCTTTTTCTTTTTTTCATTCCCCGTCACACATTCTATAGTATTTTAGTAATGTTCTTGAGGAAATGATTTACGTGTAACAATAATCGAAATCAAATTGATGTTTTTTTTATGGGCAAAAGAATTTATTAATCTTTGAAAGAGATTACAAAGATTAAAAGAGAAACAAGCACAAGACATCACATCTGCCAACACTGTATTCCAACTATGTTGGCATCCGAAAAACCCGAACTATCGTATGCTGCCTCAGACCCACCACCTGACTGGATGACAAGACATCATCCCATTACATCTATATCCTTCAAACCAAGTAAGAACAATATTTTATAAGAACAAGTTAGGCAGGATTGCACTGGGCCAAATGAATATTAATTAGTTCAATTCATGCATTTGCACTACAAAATGAACTGACGATCATATCCCTACAATATGTCATCAGACAGTTATT
>JABCMJ010032969.1:0-16298 GCA_014822125.1 Arbutus unedo | reverse complement strand
TTGACCGGCTCACTAAGTCAGCACATTTTATTGCTATCAGAATGACATATACTTTGGACCGTCTAACACAACTGTATGTGAGGGAGATTGTTAGACTACATGGTGCACCCGTATCAATCGTGTTGGACCGTGATCCCTGATTTGTGTCTAAGTTTTGGGGTGCCTTGTAGGCATTGTAGGGTACTCTTTTCCTTTGTTTTTACCCACTTGGAACCAATTGTCCTACTGAACAAAAGGTTTTTCAACTGAAACCTGGAGAGGGGTATTCTTGAGACACTTCGTATTGTGATGACCAAAGACACAACATTTCAAGCATTTGGGTGGAAGCCATTGATACTCAAGGACCTCAGTGGTTGTCATTCTTCCAATAGCCAACTGAAGAGTTTCTAGGAGGGAATGGCCAGCATCAACCTCGATACATATGTGAGCAAAAGCAAGTCTACTCATATTTGCAATAGCTTTATCGACACAAATAGGCTTACACACAACACTAGCAATACGACTGAAGCATTCAGCAGTCCAGAATTCCAAAGGAAGATGGTGGAATTTAATCCAAGTAGGGATATGGTCAAGCTCATAACGCGTCAAAGGCATAAGCTTATGCCAAATACGGAGGAGAAGGTATTTTTTTGAGAAAAACCATGGTCCCTTTTCCATGACCCTCATCTTGGATTCATCATCCTGAAACTCAAAAAAGTAACATCCTTGATCAGTAGACTTGACATCAATAAGACCATATGGTCACACACAAGAGGCAACGCCATCTTACCATCAAGAAAATAACCAACCATGCAGTGCTTCCATCGATCGGTTTCCAGGTGTTCCGCCTAAAAAACAATAACAGAAGGTTTATTATTAAGAATTTTCGGATGGAAATCAGCTTCATAGATTCCGCAGGGCTTTGGGAACGAAGAATGGACACCTAGTCGTTTTTAGGTTTAGATAATGGAAGGTTGGGCCTGTAATTTTTATTCCCGCCCACATCCATCGGCAAGACCCCACGATTAGGGTTAGTAGGAGAAGGAGTCCGTCGAGGAGCGAGATTTTTGGTAGAGTCTAGGGGTTCACCATTACCTGAGAAATCAGGTTGGAAATTATCGATCTGGGGGTATATCTCACTGCTATCTGTATCCTCCATAGCTGAGTTAGGATCTTGGACGGTCTCCAGAAATTCCTCCTTCAACTGCTTCATTGTTTTAACCAAACCCTCTAAATCTGAAGGATCCCTGAGATCCAGAGAGCGTT
The DNA here is from genome assembly GCA_014822125.1 of Arbutus unedo. Classification (NCBI taxonomy): domain Eukaryota; kingdom Viridiplantae; phylum Streptophyta; class Magnoliopsida; order Ericales; family Ericaceae; genus Arbutus; species Arbutus unedo. The sequence continues at coordinate 15,053 of JABCMJ010032969.1, read as the reverse complement.
TCATGGTTTCCTCAAGAGAAGAGATGAGTTCGGAGAAGGAATCTTCACACCGAAGCTTGGAGGCTTCGACTTGAAGCACCTGCGAAAGTTTACGAGATGGGAAATTTTTGGGTTTTGTAGACGTGGGGGTTATGTTTGGGGAAGTGGACTAGTGCTGATCATTATGGACATGGGACTCAAGATGGTGGGGATGGTTAGTATTATAATGAGTGGCTACTTTAGATGCAATTGGAAGCTTCCATGATTGTTGAAGGAGTGGTTTCCTAGGTATATTAATTGAGCCAACCACAGTAGATCCAAGGTTGGGACCACTTTTGTCTGAACAGCTTAATGGAGAGGATTTCTCCATTAATGAATCCAAAAGCGAGGATGCTGGGGTTAAGTTATTGCGCTGGGTCAGATTCGAGAGGGTCCCATTGCTCCCACTTCGGGCAGCATCATCTATTCCAAGACCAGCAGCTAAGGAAATTGTCCCATTAGCCATGAAAATAGCCGTTGGGTTCTAGTGAGAAGGAGGAGACTCTCTCTACATTTTTTGCATTGACAAAACATTAATCAAATGAACTTGTTTTACTGGTCCCTTTAGAAGATCCTTCCCCTCTATGTACTCTCTCAATTTCTTCCACTAATCTCCTTCCAACAAAAAGGTTTAATTGTTCAGCATCACTTCTTTCCTTGTCAGATTCTTCCCTAAATTCACTCCTAGAAGTATCATTCTTAGAGGGTGGGCTTGGTTTGTTCCTTTCTATCTCAATATCTTTGGCTTTACCTTTGGCCATGGTTCAAAGCTTAAAGAAAGATGGAAGATGAGGACTCACCCAAATATTTCCCCGACTGAGTGAAACCTAGGGCAACCCTAGTGTCTCTGACTAGCAGTCCAGTTCTCGATAGATGGTGATGGAGGAGAAGGTGATTGGTGGTCGTGGAGGTGGGAGAGCTGCTTCAAACGGTTGGGTTCCCTCCAAATCGCCAATTTTCTCTATTTGCCCTTCTCTAGTAATCACATGGAATGAATGAGTGTGGGTTTGGGGTTTAATATAGTAGCAGGAGTAGGGTTGGAAATCTCCTCAACCATCCGGCTGAACTTGAAAAGTAAGTTCATCCGGATGAACTAGGTCTCTAGATAAATTTTTGAGGTTTTGGACTATAGGACATCCGAATGGATTGGGTTCCTCAGCCGAATGAAGTGTCTCTGGATTGTGGAGCTTGGTTAAAAAAGGTAAGTCATCTAAATGGAATGAAAACTCATCCGGATGAATGAAGGCTTTGTTTCTCAAAATGGGTTTGTACTTCATCTCATCCGGATGGAATGGCACCTCATCTGGATGAATTGATCCTCTAGATTTCCAATTCTTCCTCATCCACTTATACTTCATCCGAGTGGAATTAACCATCATCTGGATGATTTGTATCAATTCTCAATTCAGGATTTGTGCTTTCAACAGTAGGTAATCTGGATGACATGGTGCACCATCCGGATGTATGTGGGATTTTTGCCAAAACTTGAACAACCACACACCTGGCACACCAAACACCGTATACCGACTGGTTACCAATGGTTTTACACAAAAAGAGGTATGGACTTGGTTCAAAATTAAGGTCTAAGGGACTCATTTGTGGTTTTAATCACAGAATATGGCCTCGTATCATTTCCAGTGTCATGTTATGAATTCAACTTAATGTCTTTACATATCAACATGGCATTGAACATGTCATTTATTGTAACAAGAAAAACAAAGAGTTCAAGTAGACTATATGGCTATGAGTAACAAAAATGAATCTCCACTCTATGTAGATCAACTTCACTCACATGCACAATCTAGCTCTACATTGTTCAACCAAATTCATGCTTATAAACAAGAGGTAAGATAGCAACTTTGAAACTCATGACATGCATGGTTCCAAACATAGTTAAGCATATGCCAAATGATTCGTTCTTTACAAGGGAGATTAAGCTAAAACGCACAAAAACATACTAAAACACACCAAATGTTTGAAAATTTATACAAAATGGGACTAACCAAGACTAATCTCTCCCCCCAACTTAAAGTTTACATCGTCCTTAATGCAAGAAGACCAATCATAAAGCATAACAAAAATGGAAAGATCATACCTGGTATGTGGAATGTCAAGTTTGAGGATTTTTCATCACTTGCACCTTTCATCACTGGAAGTGCTCCTAGGATTCACTCATTCGGTTCTAACTTGTGGTACCACAGCTAGTTATTGAGCCTTTGTTGGACTGACAACTGCAACACATAGTTTCACCCATGGCTTTGGGCTCCTAAATGCCTCACTCACACTAGCTTAGATCCAAATTACCAAGCTAATTTGGTAGCGTGTTAATCCTGCAAAGACTTAAAACCAACTACCTACTAAGAGCAAAGATGACTCTCTCAACAACAAATTTCAAATGATTAGTGAGTTAGTCCAAAACAAAACATGAAGAAATGATAAGAAAATAAAAATCTTAAACTAATCCACCTCCTTCTTCATGTGAAAGACATAGGTACTACTTTTCTCCCTTGTAAAAGACTGTGGTTCCTTTTTTGTTGGAAGGAATGCATAGGGCTCAACAATATCTTGAGAAGAGGCGCCACCATCTAATACACTACGACTCCCTTTTGGGGGCTTCCCAAATTCCTTACCCATCATTCCACTTTGAAACAATCTCCATGAAGTTTTGACATTTAAGCCTGATGGTTGAGACAAATTTTTCATTGTCCTATGCACTTATCCTCAGACCCAACCTCCAAGGTAACATACATATCTTTAAACAAGGTGGCTATACTGGACGAGCAAAAAGGAGGTCGTTTGAGCACGGCAAACATTGGAGGTATCTCAAACTCCATAGATTTATAGTCTCCTAGACTTCTTAATGCTTGTGGAAACACGATTTTAACAATATAAGGTCCAATCCATTGGGAGCGAAGCTTCCTGGGAAACAAATGTGGAATTATGCAAAAGGACTTTTTGACCTGGAACAAAAATCTTGCCCACGATTTTCTTGTCATGAAAGGCCTCGACCTTACACTTATAAATGTGTGCGTTCTCATTTGTGTCCCTACGAATCTCTTCTAACTCATCTATTGGAAGCTTGCGATGGGCACCGCCTTGGGGTTGATGATGTTTAATTGTTTAATAGCCCAATATGCCTTATGCTTTAATTCAACAGGTAAATGGCAAGCCTTGCCATAGACTAGACGATAAGGTGACATACCAAAATAGTTTTAGACACTATACGGTAAGCCCACAACACATCGATTAGCAGGAAAAACCAATCATTACGTTTGAGATTGACCATTTTTTCAAGAATATGCTTAATTTCCCGATTTGTTTGTTCTGCTTGCCCATTTGTTTGGCGATGATAAGCAGTAGAAACTTTATGATTAACCCCATACTTTTTCACTAACGCAGCCATAGGGCGATTATAGAAATGTGTCCCTTGGTCATTGATTAGAGCCTTGGGCATCCCAAATCTCAAAAAGATATGTTCTTTAAGGAATTTGATTACAACCTTGTGATCATTCGTAAGCGTTGGGATGGCTTTCACTCATTTAGAAACATAGTCCACAACAAGAAAAATGAATAGCTGGCCCAAACTGGCCAGCCCCAAGCAAATGGTCTTCACTTACACTCCATTATTACGCTCTTGCTATGTGCTAGATTTGAAATCAGACCTCAATGGTCCATACTTAATTTGGTAGAATCCAAATAGCTTGAAGATGATCCCATTCAAGTTGTGGTTGTTTTTCGTGGCGTTAAGTAGAACAGGATTGGAGTCCGATGGCATAGTTCCTGGGGTGATGTCTCCATATTCAATGATCCCAGGGCCCTTTGGGGACAGAGTTTCTCTGGGGCTGACTTTGGCTGCTTTTTCTACCTTGAGCACATATTGGGGGGTCATTACCTCCAGGCTGGAATTCTAGTTACTATTATGGTTGATGTGGCGGTGCACTGTTGTTCAAGGCTATTGGTTCTAGTAGGCTGGTCATGTTAGTGCTAGCCTTATAGTTTAACTTTTGTGCAATAGGGCTCAGCTCAATGGTTCACAACACATATATCATGCTTGGTGGTGTCAGAGCTTGGCTGTGGCTGTTCTCAACATTAGGTGGTTAAGCTTTAGGGTCGAGGGCATAGGTGTTGGGGTTGATGATCCCTTTTCTATGGGCCAGAGTTTGCTTTTGGGAAGGGGGTTATTCTGGAGCTGTCTCTAGATGTTTACTACCTTGAGGACGACCCCTGATACTCATTTATCTTAGGGCCAAGATGCATTGTCTTTGTTGTGCCCATTAGAAAACTATTTATCAAGTTTCCCGATGTACTAGTGATTCTCCTTCTTCAAACTTGGTGATGCGGAGCTTAGCTGTGGTTGTTGACTACCTTGAGCACGTTCCCTCAAACTCATCTATCTCAGGGCCAAGATGTATCATCCATGCTGTGTCTATTTGGAGTACATTGTTGGATATAGTGGTGGTTATTGCCTCTGCATGATTGATTTGATATCATGGTGACAAGGATGTGGCCCTTTGGCATTAGGTAGGCTGGAATGGAGTCCGATGTGATCGTTTTGGGGATGATGTTCCTATCTGTGATTCGGTGTTTCGAGGGGAGGGGTACACTAGGGCTGACTCTAGCTAATTCTTACTTTGAGCATGATCAGAGGATTCATCTACCTCTAGTCCAGGATCTGTGATTATTATTTTGGTTGATGTAAAGACACTTGTTTTCTCTCATACTATATCTAGCCATGTGGAAATGCAAGTTGTATATATGGATATGACACCATGGATTAGTGTTTGTCCTAATTATCTTCCCTTCCTCGGTGGCTTGGAGAATTGGGGTTTTTTCCTACCTTGGTGGTCAGATAAATGGGCAGTAACACAGTCTACATTCACACACTAACAAAGCCAATGAATTCATGTTTTACTTAACTATGTTTATTATCCCTATCCATGTGGATTGTGCATGGAAATAGCCATAATCTTGGCCCTGGGGGTTGTCTAGGGGATTAGAGGTTGTCCAAGGAATTAGACATTTCTCTTCTCTTGTGTTCTTTCATTTCTTTCTTGTTGTTTCCTATGGTATGCCTCTTGTAAACATGTACATTCGCTTAACCTCTTTTAATTTTAAGCTGCTTTATCCGAAAAAGAAGAATGAACAGATGCCCAAAGGAATTAGAGAATGGTCCCATGAAATCAATACCTCAGCAATCATAGATTTCTACGATAAAGATGGGGTTGAGAGGCATTATATTGCTACAGGAAAAAGCTCCAACTTCCTAACATCGATCACATGATTTGTAAAACTCAAAGGTAGCTTTAAAGGGTAATGGTCAATAGGCTTTGTAAAAACTTGGCGGCAGTCTTTTTAGATGAAAAGTGACCTCCACACGCTTCACTGTGGCAAAAGAAAAGGACATCCTTCTATTCATTGTTGGGCATGCACCTCCGGACGATCTAATCCGGACAAAACTTAAACATGTAGGGATTGTCAAACACGAATTTCCTCACTTATACTACAAACTTTCTTGTATCCTGAGCAGTCCAATGACGTGGAACTCTTCATGTGGCTAAGTAATTAACAATGTTAGCATACCAAGGACAGTTTGATATATTGAATAGTTATTCGTCAGGAAAAGAGTCGGGAATAGGAATGTCTGTGGTATGATCCTTAAACTCAAGCCATGACAAAAGGTCCACAACTATATTCTCTACTCCTTTCTTATCTTTTATGGTTTAATCAAATTCTTGAAGCAAAAGAATCCAACAAATAAGATGCGCCTTGGCATCTGGTTTGGTCAATAGATATTTCAAAGCAGCATGGTTAGTATAGACAACAATTGGTGATCCTATGAGATAGGATCTAAACTTGTCAAGTGTGAAGACTACTACTAATAGCTCTTTTTCGGTGGTGGTATAGTTCAATTGAGCATCATTGAGTGTTTTGCTTGCGTAGGCAATCACGTGAGGTGCCTTCCATCCCTTTGGTCAAAAGCAGCTCCCATGACGTAATCACTTGCATCGCACATGAGTTCAAATGGTAAATCCCAATTTGGTATTTGCATGATAGGAGGAGTCATTAGACTGATTTTAAGTTTTAAAAAGGCTTCCTCAGAATCATGCGTCCATTCAAATGGTATATCTTTAGCTAATAATTTACACAATGGACGGGAGATGGCGATGAAATTTTGGATGAAACGTTTATAGAAACCAGCATGTCCAAGGGAAGAAGGAATGTCTTTCACACATTGTCGACTGGGTAGCTTGGAAATGAGTTCGACCTTAGATTGGTCTACCTTAGTTTCTTTAGCAGATACAATATTTCTGAGAACGATACCTTGATTTACCATAAAATGGCATTTCTTCCAATTCAAGACAAGATTTGTCTCCTCACATCTCTTTAAAACTGATTCAAATTTTTTCAAGCAGGACTAAAAAAAGTCTCCAAAAATATAGAAGTAGTCCATGAATCCATGAATACTTCTACCACGTTTTTTATCAGATCACTGAAGATACCCATCATACACCTAGAAAAGGTGCCTGGTGCACTACATAGCCCAAACAGCATACGTTGATAGGCAAAAGTGCTAAATAGACATGTGAATGTGGTCTTCTCTTGGTCTTCTAGAGAGACCTTGATTTGGTTATATCCAGAATAACTATCTAGAAAGCAGTAAAATGAGTGACAAGCTATCCTTTCCAACATTTGGTCAATGAATGAAAGACGAAAGTTATCCTTTCTAGTGCAAGAATTCAACTTTCTATAATCAATGCAAACTTGCCATCCAGTGATTACACGAGTTGGGATTAGATCCCCTTGGTCATTTGGAAGAACAATAACACCGGATTTCTTAGGTACGATTTGGATGGGGCTCATCCATTTACTATCAGCGATGGGATAGAAGATGTCCACATCTAACAACTTTAAAACCTCGTCTCGCACAATATCTTTCACAATAGGGTTCAATCGACATTGAGATTGGCGAGATGGCTTCATGTCATCTTCTAGTATATATGATCAGTACAAAATGAAGGGCTTATTCCTTCAATATCAGCTATGGTCCATCCACTTCCCTTTTTGCTCCCTCGAGACTTTCAATAGCTCAAGTTCTTGGTGTTCTTTATGATGGGAACTCATTCGCATCACCAAGCAAGGCATATTTATGATCCAAGGGAAGAGCCTTAAGCTCAAGATGTGGTGGTTGCACATTGGAAGGAAGAGTTTTGGATTTCGGTAGTGGTAACTCTTCAAAAGTGGACATACACTTTTCTGTGCCCATAACTTCTTCTCCCTATGACATATTTGCTCAGATAGACGACTATGAAAATAGAGAGTAGATGGGTGCAAACCCTTGTGTTCCAGCTCTAGTCTCAGGGCCGACCTGGATCCCTGATGGTTATAGCAAGGTTAAAAAGAATTGGGCTGAGATTCTGAAATCTCAGGGTCCGGCGAAAAACATAAAACTACAGTACTTCCCGGAGTTAGAACAGGGATGTATTGCTGTCGTTGTATTAGACGAAGAACAAATGCAGATTGGCAAATGGGCTCACTGCTTGGTTGGCCAGTTTATAGACGGTAAAATGCCCCTTGCCCTTGTTCGAGCCACCACGAGAAACATGTGGGCTACTAAAGGGTTTGTCGATGTTAAAACTAATGATCAGGGTTCGTATTTGTTTGAGTTCGTTGATGAAGGGTCCAAAAATGCTATCCTTGATCAAGGCCCGTACTTCTTCTCAAAGCGTTACCTGTTTCTTCGCGATTGGTGCCTTCTCATGGAACTCACGAAGTTCCAACCTAGCCAAATTCCAGTTTTGGTCAAATTAGTGGGTCTTCCGTTGGAAATGTGGACGGGGGAGTGCCTAAGCTGGCTCACTATCACGATAGGTATCCCTATCCATGTTGATCAAGCCACTGATCACATGACAAGGTACAACTTTGCTTGAGTTTGTGTTGAAGTAACTGCGGGAGATGATCTTTCGAATTCCATAGAAATCATAGTTAATGGTAAGTCGGCATCTGTTTTGGTGGATTACCAAGGTCTCCCTCCGATGTGTACCAAATGCAAAGAGTTTGGCCACAAAGATGTGAACTGTACCCAAAGTAGTGCAGTGGAGATTGCTGTTGCTGCCACGGTTCCCCAAGATGACTGGATTGTGATTGCCAAGCATAGTACCAAAGCTGGAATCCCTGCTTCTACTTTGTATGAATTCCCTGCTTAACTAACTAGAGAAACTAGACATCATCCTGCTAATAAGCAAGCTCCCTCAACTGTTCCCCACAATCCTCCTAATCCACAATTGGAGGTTACTTCTGTCAAAGTTCTTGACGTGATCAATGTCCAGCAGGAAAAAAATAAAGGGGTGCTTCTGGAGACTTCCCTTCCTCTGCCTGCTACCAAGGTGACTCTAGTTACAGCCACGGAAAAAAAAAGGGGAGGCAAAGGCAAGGCCTCTTTGTCAGCCAAAGGGAAGTAATCTTGGGTGTTCCTACCCGGGTGTTAGTTAGTTGCTAGTTTCCTTTTAAATTCTCCTTATGACTACAAACCATCTATGGTCTTTTGCTAACTTTAAGTTCTCACCACTACTTACTTTGTTATGTTGATCAGTACCTCTTAAAAATGCTAGGTTTTCTCTTTTGGCATACGGTCACTTGTTGGGTTAGTCTCGTACTGGCATCTTTGGGTCAGTTGCGTACTAGCATCTTTAGTTCTAGTGTTGGGTCAGTCTTGTACTAGCATGTTGGGTCAGTTGTGTACTGACATTGGCTAGCTCAGTTGGGGGTTTACTACAATTCTAGTTATTGGCTTTTATTGTGTGGTATTTGTTAATGGCTTTTTAGTCATTTTACTTCAAGCAGACGTGTCTCTATTTATCTTGCCTTATGACTTCCCCTCCTTTTGGTATTGGTTTCTGGAACATCCGGGGTCTAAATGATCCTTTGAAGCAAAAAGAAGTTCGGAACTTCACTCTCTCTCATCACATTGATATCTGATGTCTTTTAGAGACCAAAGTGAAACTTTTGAATTTTTGTGACATCTCTTCCAGAGTTTTCCCCAATTGGACTTGTAAGCACAACTATGATCATGCTACCCTAGGGAGGATATGTGTATGTTGGAACCCTACTGTTATCAATATCCAGCCTATCGTCTCTTTAAATCATGTTATGCAAGTCATATTAGCCATCTTGCTCTCAACATTCAGTTTTGGGCGTCCTTTGTGTATGCCTCTAATTCTCCCATTGAGAGATTCAAACTATGGCAGTAGCTTACTCAACTCTCTAGTACTCTTTGTCATGGGCGATTTTAATATTATTTGGCACCCTAGCGAAAAGGCGGGAGGTCTGACTTCCTAGAACTCTCACATGCATGAATTTGACCAATGCCTCAATTCTAATGAATTGGAAGATCTTCACCATGCAGGGAGCCATTACACTTGGTCTAATAGGCAGTTAGGTCAGGATTCCATCCACTCTAAACTTGATCGAGCCCTTGTCAATCATGCATGGATTACAACCTTTCCTTGCTCTTCTGCATTCTTCTATCCAGCCCTCATTTCCGACCACTCTTCTTGTATCATTAACCTTAATAATTCTTTAACGTCTATCTGGAAGCCGTTCAAATTCTTTAATCACCGAGCGGACCATCCCAACTTCAAGGCTACTGTTCTAGAAGTTTGGCACCAATTTGTCATTGGCAATCCTATGTTTGTGGTGTGTGAAAAACTTAAACGTCTTCGTACGGAACTAAAAACTCTTAATCATAGTGCCTACAATGATATCTCTGCTTGTGTCACCAGTTCCAGGTTTGATTTATTTGCAGTACAAAATCTATTGGATTCCAACCTCACAGATGTCCAACTCCAAACTCAGGAACATCATCTATGCAAGGCCTATCTTGCATTAGCTAGGGCGGAGGAATCCTTAGCTTGTCAGAAATCTCATATTCAATGGTTAAAATTAGGTGATCAGTGTACCTCCTTTTTTAAAATGACGTGCAATAATATCAATAGGAACAACATCACCTCCTTAACCTTGGATACTGGAATTGTCACCCATGATATCAACCACATCAAGTCAGCTTTTGTCCAACACTACACCAAGTTACTTGGCACTCCACATTAGGATTCTTATTCCAGCAATGCCAGAGTTTGCAATTTGGTCACCTGGAAATTAACTGATACCTTGAGTCTTGGCATGATTTCGGATATTACAGATGCTGAAATTTATGATGCCTTTAAGGCCCTTCATCCGAATAAGGCTTTAGGCTCTGATGGGTTCAATGCTTGTTTTTTTCTTAAGGCGTGGGATGTGGTTGGTAAAGAAGTTACCATTGCAATTTGTACCTTTTTCAAATCTAAATCCCTGCTTAAGTCTGTCAACACTACTCTTGTTGCACTTGTCCCTAATCCAACCAAGGTTGTAGATTTTCGACCTATCTCTTGTTGCAACACTATATATAAATGCATTGCTTGCATTCTCGCTCTTCGTCTTTAGAAGCACCTCCCCCATATTGTAGACCCAGTCAAATATGGTTTTGTCAAGGGTAGACGTATTGCAGATAAAATATTTCTTACCCAAGAGCTTATGCGTAACTATCATAAATCCTCCCCGTCTTCCTGTTGTGCTATGAAGGTTGATATCATGAAAGCCTATGATAATGTACGGTGGGAATTTCTATGGGATATTCCATGGGCTATGAACTTTCACCCCTCCATGATCCGTTGGATCCAGGCCTGTATGACCACTACATCTTATTCATTATCTATTAATGGTGATCCAACTGGGTTTTTTGTTGACAAAAAAGAACTAAGGCAAGGGGATCCCCTATCTTCCTATCTGTTTGTCATTGTCATGGATATTCTTATGTCTCTTCTTCGTGAGAAATCTACTTTTCTTGCGTTTAAGTTTCATTGGCGTTGTGAAAAACCTATGGTTATTAATTTGTGCTTTACGGATGATATCTATCTTCTGTTAAGCTTATCAAGTCAACCTTGGATGAATTCCAATGTCTTTTTGGACTATCCCTTAGCCCAGGAAAAACCAATGTCTTCTTCTCCAGAGTTAACCACTCCACAAGGTCTACTATCTTGGATTTCTTACAATTGAATGAGGGGACCCTTCCTATTCTCTATCATGGTGTTCCTCTACTTTCTACTCGGTTAAAATATGAGGAATGTGAAATCCTTGTGGATAGAATAACTTCAAAAGTCAAGTCTTGGACACTTGATATATCTCTTATGCTGGGCGTCTTCAACTCATTAAATCCATTCTTTTCTCTATCCAATCATATTGGTCATCTCTCTTCATCCTTCCTGAGCGAGTTCATAAGGAGATTGAATCCCTTCTTCGGTGCTTCTTTTGGTCAGGTCCCAAGCTTAAACATTTTGGAGCCAAAATCTCTTGGGAGCACATTTGTTCTTCCAAAATAGAGGGAGGCTTGGGTCTTCCCCTGCTCTCAATCTCTTGATCTTATTGATTTGAAAACTACCTCATCCACACTCCATCCCCCTAATAATATCCACCGCTGTGACAGTCTCTCCTGGAGCCTTACCTCCACTGGTAACTTAACCGTTTCCGCGCTCTATAATGCATGGAGGGACATTAAGCCTAAAGTGCATTGACATAACTTGGTTTGGTTCCCTGGCCATATTCCAAAATACAGTATGATCACCTGGCTCACTATCCACAACCGTCTTTCCACGGGTGATCGTCAAGTCCTTTTTGGTATATTAAATGTTTTGGTGTGTTCTTTCTGCCAAGGGTGTGAAAACCATGAGCCCTTTCACTCATGATCTATGGTCTCAAGTTTGTCTCAAACTTCGCCCTAATCAGCAAGCTTCCTCTTGGAATGGTTGGATCTCTCTCCTTTCCCATGATACCCATGGTAAAAGTCTTGGTTGCATTATCTCGAAGTTAGCTTTTACATCTACAGTTTATCATACCTGGTTAGAGAGAAACAAAAGGAAATTTCAAAACATTTTCACCCCTCTACCTAGCATTCTTGCATCTATCTTATGCCATGTTAAGTTTAAATTAATCTCAATCCCACATGTTGCCACTGACTCTTCTTTAGGTTGGTACTTGACTATGTGGGGGATTTAAGATTCCTATACCTAGTTCCCCTCTGTTTATTTGCTCCCTAGGAGTATTCACTTGGTGATGCCCCAGTGCAGTGGTTTCTCTAGTAGGTTTCTGGCTCTAGCATGTTATTTCAGTGCAGTGGTTATGAGGTTCCAGTCTTCTAAGAAAGATATCGTAGTCTTGTGGACTTGGTAACTCTTCGGTCGTAGTTATGGGTTGGTGTTGTTTTGACAATGTAACTCATACTTATCAGGTTCCCAAGTGTCTTCAGTTGGTAGTTGTAGCTATTTCATGTCTACTAAGTAAGACATCTTAGTCTCACCGATTGGGTAACTCTTCGGTGGTCATGGCTCTACTATTAGTTATTGTCTCATTTTCAATGTTTGGTTTTGTCCTGGGGTATGCCCATTGTATTTATGTGTATTTAGTTCTTCCCTGGGGTATTACCCTTGTATTATGTTTCACAGGCTCTCACCTAATCTTCCTTTATTTCCCTCTTGTTTTCATTCATTCTTGTACATGCAGTTTCTTTCACCATCTCTTAGAAGGTGTCGGAATCTTTATATTAATTCTTTACCTTGTTTTATTTTCTTTATTGTTGTTCCTGTTGTTTCTTGGGGTATGCCCCTTGTAAACTTGTATATTCGCTTAGCCTTTTTTTAATTTCGAGCTGGTTTATCCAAAAAAAAAGAAAAGACTATAACACTCCACTCTAGGTTCTACGCTTGAAACTCTACTCATCTCCTACATGCTATGAAAATTATTTGAAAAGATATCCATGCTCAAGCCATAGGATGAAGGTCATCCTATAACTAGACCTTCTAAGTTTAGCCTAACATACTTAAAGATAAATGTTGTAAGTAAAAGAGAGAATATTGAACGCATGGTTGAAAACTTAAATTGGAATTAAAACTTTTACTTGAAGTGAAGAAGAACAATGGGGAAGATGAAATACACTATGAAATTAACTTACTACTTGTTCACTAGAAAGTACAAAGGACAAAATGATTTCAAAATAAACTCAACCCATCTTCCACTAGAATTCTAACAATATATCTCTAAGACCAAACCTATCTCTCCCTATTAAGATATGAACCCCCCCTCCTATCTATTACATCAAGGTTTCTATTTATAGAACTAGCTTTCCTCTTCTTGATGCAACGTGTCTTTCTTGGCCTCCAACTTTTGATGACAAGGACACTTCATGACATCATCAAGTTTCCAAAATCTTAGAAGCAACCTTGTTTGATTGGCCCTCATGTGAGGACCTAAGGTTCAACCTCTTGTTTTTATTATTTTAGTTATTCAAGAATTCGTGGTTTTGAGTTTAATATTCTGATTGTGGCCTTATTTTAATAGTTTAGAACGCTGGGCCCCGATGCGGGGGTGCTAGAGACTTAAGGGGGGTTAGTGTAATTAACCAAATTTTAATTATATAAGGATTATAAAACTCTAAATTAGTTTATATTAAAAATACACAGCTTTTTTATTAAGAGATCTCTAATTCTAGAAGCTTGAGAAGGGAGAACGGGTGTCTAGACGAAGGATTCGTGTGACGGGATCAACTAGAGAGTTCTAGAGGACATGAAGAGCTTCGCATATAGTCCGAGAACAACCAGTGTTCATGGGCCTTTCGACTACTTTACTGTTTCTGCATTTTTATTGTTTAATGTAGGGTTTCACGTTGATTTCCGTGCATATTTGTACAGTTTGGTTGCAGAAGCGAAGGCAACAAATGCAATCTGTCGACAGAGTAGATTTTGGGAATTTGACTAGGCCGCTTGAGCGACCTCCTTAAATTCTCGGCAGTTAGTTTTGGTCAGTAGGCTTGTTTTGGCAGTTTGAGTGAGCTTTTGGCCGCTCGAGCAGCCTACTAAAAAATAGAATCTGGATTTTTGAACACTCGACATGTTTCTTGCCTTTCAGTCCACATGGGGTGACCATTTTGAGTCTGATTTTGACTAGTAATGGTATTTATGAGTATGCATGGACATTGGTTACTGGGTAGGGGATGACCCGTTGGTCTGGTAGCCTGTAAACTCTACGTGAGAGTTCTTGCAATTCCTCTGGTGAAAGACCGTAAAACAACTGGGTAAATGGGTGGTCGGACGGTTAGAGCGGCCTGTGAACTCTATGATAAAGATCCCTCATGTGGGCAGCCTGCGATGCAAGACTATCAAAATTCTGCATGAGTGGCATGATGGCATGATAGTGTCATGGTTGTTAGTTGGTGATTTATGTTGTCGTTGTACATATTATATTATTGAATATGGACATGCTTTATTCACTATTTTGACGTTGTCAATATGATTTCCTACTCGAACCCTGACTTATGTTTTTCTGTAAACTAACAATTTACAAGCGATGATATGAAACCAAGGACATAAGCTTTAATTCTGAAGATGATTCCGCATGATATATAGAATTTTTATTATTGGCAATACTTATGTTTAGATATTCAGTGAGAGGTTTTTAAGACTTTATTTGTTTATTTGTTCAACCACTGTGGGCTTGTTTCTGATTAGTTTATGTTCAGATTAGTTAGATGGACTAATTGTTATATGTCAGATGATTGTCAATGGTTGGGATTTATTTCTGTTTGATTAGAATGAAGGTTATGTTAAGTGTTGGTTTGCATTATTCCATTGCTTATTTCATACCCTAGAAGTTTGGGGTGTGACAACTTGGTATCAGAGCATGGTTCGAATACCTAGAGTGGTGGTTAGGGTCCTAGAGGTCTAGAGGTTTGCATGATTATGTGGAGTTATGCCTTAGATTGTTTTGACTTGTCTTCAGACGTTCCCTGCAACTACTTGTGAAATTTGGTTAGAAAAGGTGCCTAATCACCATGTCTTCCAGTTGGAGGTCCAGGAAAGTTAATTGAAATATCGATTTGACTTTCTTAAGGGCATGACTGAGTATGTGTTTTACATACTTACCTATGTATATATGTTGACGACAGGGTTGGGGTA